>PVIH01004314.1:0-41981 GCA_004025045.1 Sigmodon hispidus
TCTCTTCTATCAAGTTCAAAGTGGTTGGGGTTAAGTTGAGGTCTTTGATCCACTTGGATTTGAGTTTTGTGCAGGGTGACAGGCTCAGATCTATTTGCATTTTCCTACACACTTCCTTCCAGTTATGCCAACACCATTTGTTAAATATACTATCTTTTTTCCATTGAATGTTTTGGGCCTCTTTGTCAAAAATCAGGTGCTCTCTCTGTCTCTGTCTCTGTCTCTCTCTCTCTCTCTCTCTGTGTGTGTGTGTGTGTGTGTGTGTGTGTGTGTGTGTGTATGTGTGTGACTTACAGACTGTGCTCTTAGATAGTACAATGGCTGACTATGAATAAAAAGCCCAAGAATCTAGAAGTTTCTTAGTAAATGAAGCTGAATATCTCAGCTGTTCTTCAGTAGACACTGGAATCCCTAAGAAGCAGGCTCTAATGCCATTGAAGAAATAGACTTCCTAGCTACACTAGAGTAAGCCGACCTGAAGCAAAACTTATATCTTCCATGTCGTTATATAGGTCCACCAGTAGGTTTAACACATATTAAAGGCCTGTGTTAGTCTGCCTCAAGATTTGAATTAAGCTGTGTCTTTTTCCTTTTCAAGGTCTGGAATAAAGTGGATCTTCCCACTTCAAATTAAGCAAAAGTAAATAAATTAATAGATGGACAAATAAGTAAGGAAACAAGTAAACATCCCTCACAGATGTGCCCCCAATCTTAGATTTAGTTCAATCTAAATGTAGTCTAGTTCAAAGCCAAGAACAGCCATCTCATAGTGGTTCTGGGATGAACTCCACAACAACCATTAGGCTCTGCATTGCCATACAAGTGATTTACCAGCTAACCTCTATTCCTAATCTATCTGCCATTCAGACTCACTAGGTAATACCCAAGCAATGCTGATGTTGTCTCTTACCTGCTTTGTTTTTAATAGTATAGATGCAACTGTATGAATCCATTGGTATATACAACTAACTGTTTATTTAAGGAAATAAATTACAAACAAAAAGAAGTTATGATGCCAAGAAATACTCTATGCTGGAACCCCTAAAAAAATGCAGGTGTACTCAGTGCCCATGTCAGTCTGATGGTAAGTAAGGAAGTCATTTTCCATTAGATGCACCAGGAGCTCAGATATCTATGGCTCTGTTGATGTTACCTATAAAATACATGACCAAGGAAGAATGTCTGCAGTTCACTTCCAGTCCTCACACTTTTAGAATGGAATCAGACGGCTTCAGTGGAAGGTGATGTTTGGCAGAAACTCAAGTTAACCATTGCCACTTTACCATCCCTCAAATACTGATATCTGAGGGTGCAACAAAAGATACTCATACTAATACAAAATTTAGTAGTTTGACAATAAAAAAAATAGAAATGTATTTATTCAGAGGATTGTGCGGGGTCTCACAATTGTGACAGGGCCGACAGGTGCCTTCAGCCTGATTCAGGGAACATTTATTTTACCCTTAAAGAGACAATGGTAATTTATGTCTATGTGTTAACATTTTATTTCCCTTTGGACATAGGTAGATTCATGCTTTATCAGTATTTTTCTGGAGTTGTTGAATATGTTTCTTCCTTTGAAACAAATATGCATTCAGTAATTTCATGGTCAGGCAATCAGGCAGACCCTAATGGGAACAGATAGAATTAAAGGCATGCTCCAGCACTGCCTTGCTCAGATTTGTAAGCACTGATTAGTGACAGCCTGTACGTGGGGCTGTTCTTTTATAGAGCTATCCTTTACATTTCTTTAAATTTTCACTAGATTACACAACCCTTACATCTCCAGGTCAGGCTATATTTTATTTATGTGTTTGGACACAATCACACGTGCACAGGTAAGAACAACAAAAAAATATGTAATAAATTTGAAAGTGAACAGGAGCACATGAGGTGATATGAAGAGAGGAAAAGAATAGAGAATTATACAACTACATTATCATTCAAAAATTTTAAAAATTTAAAAGTAATTAAATTTTAAAATAATAAAGACAGTTTTATGAAGAGAAAAATTTCTAGTTTCTTTTGGCTACAGTATATTTAAAGTCAAAATACATATATGAATATTATACTATTCTAACAGTAAAATAAAGTATGTTCTAAGTAAAAGTTTTTATTTGATTACTTACATACAAATATTCTAAATATATTAAATACTGACAGCCTACAGCGAACTATATACTCTGTAGTGATGTATAATAGAGGTTGTCACTGAAATTTGTGCTGCTTAATTAATTCATCAAGAGAGTGGCATAGTCTCTTCTTTTGTCTTGGTTCTCTTTGTGGATTTTGTGACACATTCATTTTGTATTAAGAGTTTCTAAATCACTTTTCTTAATAGAAAATAAAAATGTTTATTACTCATCAATATCAGCTATTGCATTTTTAATTGAAGATATTTGCAAACTAAAGTAAATTTGTATAAAGCAAACACATAACAACCATTTTAATTTTTGAATGCCCACCTTTAATAATAAAATAGATGGATTTTTAATAACAATTTTGTTTAATTTTTAAAAGAATCTGATACATAAAAAATAATTTTCAGGCATCACATTCATGCATTTATAAATATTTCTTTGAAGTGAGTGGCACTAATGTGTTGTATATAAAGTAGTATCTATAACTGAGAAATTTCTATGTCTCACTGGATATAAGTGATATCATGCTTTCATGTTAATTATTATATAAGCTGCGAAAAGGGTGACTGTGACTTGAAATAAAGTTCTCAGGTTTCATTTGTTTTGGCTTGTAAACATATAATCTTCTGTATAGAATATGCAGCTACTTGCAGCCGCTGATGAGATGTGGATGGTATCTCAGAGCATCAACATACAGTCAACAGTCAGAGCACCAGAGATGAAACCAAATGAGATAAAAGAATTGTGAAGTGAAAACATTGTAAGGATGACTTTTTTCTATTTTTTACCTTATACATAGATTATTCCTAATTTTTATACCAATATTCATGCTTTTAAAATAAAAATGGCAAGATAGAAATCTCATTTAGTAGTTAAGAGCAGGGACAGCTCTTCCAGATCTCCTGAGTTGGATAAAAAAAACACCCACTTAGTGGCTGCCAACTTCCTGTAGCTAAAATCTCAAGGAAATCTAAACACCAGCTTCTGGTTTCTGTGAGCATCTAGCACGCAAACACTGCAGAGCCATGCAGAGAAAATAAAATAAAAATATTCTAAAAATAAAAATAAATAAATTAGTTTTTTTTTTTTCTGGTGTCCATGTGGTGTTAGTCTTTGGTTTCTTAACATATTCAAATTCTTCAGTCTTTAAAAGCTTTCTAAACTGTTTTCATGTGAAACTAGGAGTGACTGTGAGTTTCTCACAGTTCAGAATGTTTCAAAATCTGGTAACGCTGGTTTGTGATATTTTAAAATGTGGCATTGTGAAATAAGCATTCAGCATTTTCTGTTTATTCTTATTTCTCATAAACAAAAGTTTACCATGTATTTTCATGCCGTGGGCTCACGTACTGCTAAACTTTATTACTGAAGAACATCGTAACAACCCATTTCATAGCCTAAGCATAAATAGGCAGAGTTATGTCAAACTGACATCAGCTCCCATTTAGCCCTAGCATACTGGACATCAGAGGCTCTTCATAGGTAAGGAAGAATCAAGCACACAGCTCTGCAGCTCCTAACTCTCCTGCTTCTACTCTCAAAGCTCAAAGTTTCTTATTTATGTATTGTGAGCCAACAACTGTTTAATGAAATCATTCAAAAGATTACTTCCTCAAAGTGTCAACGGACTTTGCATCTTTCTCTTTAATGTGACAATTAACATAGACATACAGAGCTCTTCACAAGAAGGCAAAACACATACACTTTAGAACAATAATGCAATCTGTGTCAGGACATAGTCACTGAACTCTCCTTGCCTCCCTTCTCTTCCCCCTCCCCTTTTCTCCTCCCCTCCTCTCCTCTCTCCTTCCATCCTCTCCTTTCCACTTCCTTCCCCTCCCCTCAGCAGGTGTCAAATGAGCTTCAGGAGTTCAGCTCACCAGATATTCACAAATGGGTGAATATCAAAAAGGCAGGCTTCAGCTCCAAAATGTCTCTTGCTAGTTTTGTGCCTTTACATGTTTGCCACTGTATCTCTGGAATCTGGCATGGTGTGAATGTGTGTGTGTGTGTGTGTGTGTGCATGTGTGTGTGTGTGTGTGTGTGTGTGTGTGTGTGTGTGTGTGTGTGTGTGTGTGTGTGTGTGTGTTTGAGACAGAGAGAGAGAGAGAGAGAGAGAGAGAGAGAAGGAGAGAGGGAGGGAGGAAGATACGTACTGCCTTTTCATATAAATCTCTATGTGATTTTCTCAGAAAAACATCTTATCCTACTGTGCGTTTTTGCTTGTGGATTATCATGGTTCCCTTAATATGCACTATTTAATTGAAGGAATAATTTTATACAATAAAATTATAGCCTTAGTTTAAAATTTTTTTAAATTTAGGATATTTTAACAAATGTAGTAAAGGGCTATGATAGAGGTTAGTTTAGTGGGAAAATTAATATTTTCGGTTAATAATTAATAGGATAAAGTGTTATCCCCACCCCTTCTAAAGTAAGGGATGCATTGGATTAAAAATAGAAAGAAGAAAGTGTCACTCAGCTAAGACTTATGAACTTCACTTGAGGAATAGCATAGACAAGGATTAGTTAATTATTAAGAAAAACAATTCAGTTACAGGAGTCAGGCTAGCTCCATCTTTTTTTGATGTTGGAAAATGTGTTCATGGGTTTCAGTGTGCATCATAGCTCAAAACAAATCTTAAAGCAATTGATTTTATGTAACTACAAAACAAAACAACACAATGGTTAGTTAAGATAATTGGGCAAGGCTCTCTAACATGAAAAGTGAAATAGGAAACCTTTTCAGGTAATTTAAAAAATTAATGTCTACGTATAAACTTATGGCTTAAAGGCTCTAGATGTGTGAAAAGTCTAAAAGATGAATGTTTTTATAATGATTATATATTAACTGTGTAACTTTTGTTATAAGAAAAAAAATTTGCTCTTTCTTTTCCCTCTTCCTTCCCCCTCCCCTTTATAATGAACTTGAAGGGGGGAATATCAAAAGGATATCTGTAAAATAAAGAAGTAGAAGAAGCTTTTATCCCTCAGAAAAGAAGTGTCTGTTTTTCTCACCAACTCAGTATCTCATTTTCAGTCTCTTTGACTTGTAGAAGGAAGGCTGGACCCACTGTACCTCTCCTCTCCTCTCTTTTACTAGATAGAATATTCCAAGGTTACAGATTTTGGGGGTTATTTTGTTATTGGAATTTTTTTCTCAGTGTGTCTACTGTCATCTCACCACCTTTCCAATCTTTATTATCCAAAACAATGCTATTGTATATTAATTTATCTTGGTATATGCTTGTCTGGCACGTTTTTAGTATGCAATTTCTTTTCTGCATTTATTTATTTTTTATTATGAATAAAGTCATCTTTTTTATCCATGTATATCCTTGTTCAAACTCTCTTCCCCCCACCTGCCCTTTCTAGTCACTCTCTCTTCTCCACATCTCTATGTCATTTCTATGTTTACTTTATAAATATATGTTCACATGTATTCATTGATCCTTCATAAAAGTATCTGCCTCCACTACTTGAGTTTGGTGTTTCATAAATTGCCTTTCTCTGGATATTAAGGTGGTCCTCAGTTTTCAGTGATCTTCCTGCCTCAGCTAAACATTTCCAGCATATAGAAATATATTGTGTATTATATTTAGTTAAACACTAATATTTAAAGTTTCTATGAAGTTAATATTCGTTTTAAAGTAATGCAGGAGACTACATTCATTATCTTTGAAATGAACTTTTAAAAAGTAACTAGAACAGAGAAAATATTTGTCTGTATTCGCTGTGAGATAATCCTCAAGTAAACTGTAATGATTTGTCACTAAAATTGGTTTAATAAAAGGAAGATCAGCCAGTAGCTAGACAGGAAATAAAGGTGAGGTGTGTAGGCAGGGCAGCCAAACTAAGAATGATGAGAAGAAGAAGGGCAGATTTAGGGAAATGCCAGCCAGTTGCCAAACAAGTAGGATGTGCAAAACATAAAGTAGCAAGCCATCAGCTACACGATAAAGCATAAATAGAAATATAGATTAATTTAAGTTTAAGACTTGGCTAGAAATAAGCCAGAGCTATTGAGTAATCATTTATAATTCATTTTTTTCCCTCTGAGTTGGGTATTTGGGAACAAATGGTCATAACATAAAAAGACTGATTACATTTATTAAACATTATGAATATTTTTACCTAGCCTTTAACAAATATTGTATATTGATAAAATGTATTTTAAACATTTTCATTTACCATTAACTCCCTTTGCTTACCCTTAGTGCCCCTAACTATCTATTTTAATGAAAGCCTTGGGGGTCTAGCCTCGAAGACTTTCTTTCATGTTCAAGGAAGGCTCGACTAACTGAAGGAAATCTACTTATCTTGAAATATATCAATGAATCTACTCACACTGTGTTCTTTAGTCCATCATCTTTATTGCAAAACAATGTCATTCTGCTGTTATCTCTTAGCTCCACATTGTTCTACCTTGTTCTACATCATTATTCTACCATGAATTCACACAGCTAATGATTTTTATACAAAAGCAGCAATCCTCTGGCCAAAGCAAGGTCACAAGGCTTGAATTCTTTTAGAGAAGACTTTACACCAGACAGTGACAGTCAAGCTTTCTTTGTGGCTGAAGGAGAGAGTGACTTCAAAAAGCTTCAGTGACCTCTCAAAGAGAACAGGGTCAAATGAGAGGGAGAGAGAGAGACCTCAAATCAATTAAGGGAATCTAAGAAGGGAAAAGGAAAATTTTGTGTTAACATCGCGTTCGCAACTATGGCTACATAATAAGCTAATTAATAAACTGAGTAATTATAAAGTTTTAAGGGTACAGCCATTTACCATGGCATCACAAGGCTCCAAAGCCACAGGAGTAAGACTGACCAGACCAGGTCTGGGTGGGGCACAGTGCTTTTAGACATAGACTATTGTTTGAAAATTGGCAAGCAAAGAATTAGCATGAATTTTTTAAGGATACTTTGTCTTAATATTCTTGGTAGACACCTAAAACTTTGACCTTGTATGTAATTGTAAAGTTTTTAATCATATGATCTATTTACAGATGCCTTTAGTCTAGTTTGAAATTCCTCTGAGACAAAATGGGCTAAACATTTGTCATTTGTGTTAGTCTGGGTTAAAAAAAAGAGGCAGGCTTTAAGTGTGTACAGTTTTATGGGAAAATAGTGCTGGCTAGGAAGCATGTCCTCGTATATTTTATATCAGTATTATACAGCTAAAGTCATGTTCTTGACCATCCACAGACATATGTGGCCCTTAAATGACCAATCACACTGCTAGAAGTCTTTGTGGAATGAGTTTCAAGGAAGTAACAAATGTGAAGGCTACAATTACACATTAGAAATTCACTGCAGGACACAGTTAGTACATTTTAAAAAGGCAGTAACACCAAAACTCCTTGAGTTTTGGCTTCCACCTCCACCAAAAACCTTGGTTCTGATGGGTCACCTTGTGATGCCAGCTGAGTTCCTACTTCATATTTCTATAGCTCACAGCACTGTCTCCCTCCTAACTTCATGTTCTCATTTCCTTTTGATTTGGTAACCCTGAGTCCAATTACTACTGTTGATCATTCATGGATTAATGGAGATATGACAAGTTTGGCACAGAGATTGCTAGTAAATAACTCATGTCTTTTGAGAGTAGTATTTAATTCCTTACTTCTAAAATTTCTGTTGTGCATTAATCAAGACCACATTTCTTTATTCATTCTTCTACTGTTGGATACCTAGATGGGCTTCATAATTTAGTTATTGTGAAGAGTGCTATAATGAACACTGATGTGGAAGCATCAAACTCTGATAAAAAGAAATGATAGCAAACCAAAAATAATAATAATAAACAACAAAGAGCCACAAATGAGGAGGAAATTTATGTTTGGAAAGAAAACATTTATCTAAAGTATTTAAAAAATATTGCAATTCTTTACAAATATAAAAATCTTATTGAGCAGGAGTAATAGGTAAATATGCTAACATCAATGTCATATGCAACACATTTTATATTTATACATTTTTCCTAAGGGATTTTTTTTAGGTTGAGGCAAGCATAAAATATGCCTATAATCTTGGCACATGAAAGTTTGAAGCAACAGAGAATTGAGGAAAACCTGAACTGTATAAGAAATCATCTTTTAAAATGTCTAAATAGTTTTTACTTACTACGAGTTAGAAGAAAAAACCTAAAAGAAATAAAAAAGAAACAATGAAGTTATTCAAAGATTTGGCATTTACCTAGTGTTTCGAATTATGTGTTGAATAAAAATAAAAAAAAATCAGTTTCAAATGTGAAACATCTCTGAAAGAAAAACAAATTATCTTGTTTATATACTGCCAAGTACAATCTGAGAACAAGAAGTTTCCAACTGTATAACTCAAATTAAAACATGATTACAGTTTCATGACAGCAACAAATTTAAGCTAAAAGCAAGACCTCACCAAGAAATATTTTCTAAAATTGGTGAATATACTTAATATGTGCTTCAAATATTCATATTAATCATTATACTTAATATATAAATATATGCTGATGCCGTGTTTTCAGAAATTATACTATCTCTTAAAAAGTAATGACTGTTATTTAATATGAATTCTGAAAATGTCATATAAATTTCTCAAATGCTAATAAACAATTTTATATATATTGTTTATGTGGATAAATTACTCCTCCAAACTTTCAATATGACGTGTATGATTAATCTTAGAAAGATGGAAGAAAATGCTTCCAGAATAATTGCTTTCAATGCTGTTTGCTTGACCAGAATACATAAGGGATTAAAGGATGATTCATAGAACAGAGGTAACTCCTGCAGAGAAATATGGGTGATATTTACAGTTCAAAGACATGGATCTAGAACTCTCCCATCCTTCCAGAGTGACAGAGATAATGTGATGGACTTACTGAAAAGTAGGTTCTGTATTTGTGCTTCCCACTTCTTCCTACTCTTCCTCCTTCCCTCTGTTCCTCTTCTTATTTCCCCACACATTCATTTTAACACTATCTCTTGTGTTGTATAACCCAGCGTAAAAAATTTATACATTTCTGAATTTGATTCTTGAAGTAGAGAAGTTTGTCCTCAATGCTCATATCAGTGGCTACACCAAAAGTCTGGTTGTCAATGTTTTGCACTTAAAGTTTTTTTTTGAAGTTCTTATAAAACATTAAATACATTTTTATAAACATTCATGGAAATTTTCCATCTAAGTAATACATGTGTGTGTGTGTGTGTTTATATCATGCACCCCATCAAACTCAGTTAACAGACTTCTCTTATGATCTCCCCATTTACAAAACCGCCCATTCATGCTGCTCATTTACTTACAAGAGCATAATTAAACTCCCTGTGGCCAGACCCCTAAAAAAACACAAATCTTTCCTCACCCACACCCCTGCCAGAGACCATCAATGTAGAAGTGAGGCATTGTGTAATGTAGCGTTGTTCTAGCCTTGAGTTCTTGTGTACAATGACATCTCTCTCTTCTTATTTTTTTTTTTTTTTTATTAAGGTCCCCTAATGAGTGAGCACATCCCCTGCTTAACTTTCTGGGATTGTGATACTCTTATGATCTCCTCATTTATTAAAAAAAAGCCCATTCATGCTGTTTAATTTATCTGCTGGGGCATAATTAAACATCCCCTTAAACAAAATGAGACCTTCATCAATCACAACCCTGCCAGAGGCCACCAATGCAGAAGTAAAGCACTGTGTCATTTAACTACGTTCTAGACTTGAGCTCTTGTATAAAATGATAGTTTTTTAAAGTTCACTAATGAGTGAGTATAGCCCCTGCTTCTCTTTCTGGGTTTGTGACACCTCACTCAGGAGGATATTCTCCAGTTCCAACCATTTGCCTGTGAATTTTAGTATATCATTTTTTTCTTACTGCTGAGTAGTACTCCATTGTGTAGGTGTACCATAGTTTGTTAATCCATTCCTCAGGTGAGGGTCATCTAGGTTGTTTCCAGGTTCTAACTACAAATAATGCTGCTATGAACATAGTTGAGCTAATGCTTTTGGGGTGTAAATGTGTCTTTAGGGTATACACCCAGAAGTGGTATTGCTGGATCCTTGGGGAGAATGAATCCCAGTTTTCTGAAAAACCACCATACTGCATTCCAGAATGGCTGAAAAATTTTACATCCCACCAACAATGGAGGAGTGTTTCCCTTGCTCTGCATCCTCTCCAGCATAGGCTGTCATCTGCATTTTTAATCTTAGCCATTCTGACAGGTGTAAGGTGGTATCTCAAAGTTGTTTTGATTTGCATTTCTCTGATGGCTAAAGATATTGAGCACATTTTTATGTGCCTTTCAACCATTTATAATTCCTCTGTTGAGAATTCCCTTTTTACTTCTGAACCCCATTTTTAAATTGGGATATTTAGGACTTTGGTCTCTACTTTCTTGACTTCTCTATATATTTCAGAGATCAGTCCTCTGTCACTTGCAGGGTTGATTAAAATCTTTTCCCATTCTGTGGACCGTTGTTTTGTCTTAATGACTGTGTCCTTGGCCTTACAGAAGCTTCTCAGTTTCAGGAGGTCCCACTTATTGATTGTTGTTCTTAGTGTCTGTGCTACTGGTGTTATATTTAGGAAGTGGACACCCATACCAATGCATTGGAGGGTAGTTCCCACTTTCTTTTCTATCAAGTTCAGTGTGGTTGGTTTTATGTTGAGGTCTTTGATCCACTTTGATTTGAATTTTGTGTAGGGTGATAGGTTTGGATTTAATTGTATTTTTCTATACACTACCATCCAATTATGCCAACACCATTTGTTGAAGATACTATGTTTTTTCCATTGAATATTTTGGATGTCTTTGTCAAAAATCAGGTGTTCATAGGTGTGTGGATTAATGTCGGGGTCCTCATTTAGATTCCATTGATCCACATGTCTGTTTTTATGCCAGTACCAGGCTGTTTTTATTACTTTCACTCTATAGTTTGAAGTCAGGGATACTGATGCCTCCAGAAGTTCCTTTGCTGAGCAAAATTGTTTTGATATATATAATTAATAAATATATTACCACCATCTTAAAGAAAGAAAACTAGAAAAAATTAAGCACTCAATTGTAGGGAAGAGCAAGCTTTATTCCCTTTAATATAGAAGCATGGCCTTTAGGCTTTGAAGCCCCAGTATTAGGAACAAAGTTTAAGGGCACCTTAAGATCCTGGTGTATTACTCCAAAGGTATTAGCTCAACTATGTTCATAGCAGCATTATTTGTAATAGCGAGGACCTGGAAACAACCTAGATGTCCCTCAACTGAAGAATGGATTAACAAACTGTGGTATATCTACACAATGGAATACTACTCAGCAGTAAGAAAAAATTGATATCCTAAAATTCACAGGCAAAAGGATGGATTTGGAGAATATCCTCCTGAGCAAGGTATCACAAACTCAGAGAGATAAGCAGGGGATGTACTCACTCATTAGTGGTCTCTAAACAAACAAACAAGAAAAAAAAAAGCCAAGCATGCCCAAGCGGCAAAACACAATCACTGAACAGCTTGGGATCAGAAACACCCTGGACTGACCCTTCGGATCCCACTCCAACTACAGGAACACCTGACTCACTCTTGAGGGAGGGGGGACAAAACTGGATTTGCCAGGAGTTGAGACTGATCCAAGCATTATTGTATCAAAATTCTTCTTTTTAGTTTCAAATGCATACAGATATATGAGTGAATGAATAAGTAAGTACTGGGCCAGACCAGGCCATTTTTGTTGTTCTTCCAACTAGGATATGTCTATCTCCAATTCAGAATTCTTTGTCTCTGAGAGACAAACATTGCTCAGATCTAAGTTGTAGCTTCTATACTTATACTGTTTTAGCTGCTGTTCTCTTGACGTTCTAATAAAGTTTTATGGGTAACATTGATCCTGGAAATTCGAAAACATTCTATTGTCTAACAAAATAACATCAACAGCACACATTAGGAATCACATTAATATATGTTATTCAATATTCTTCTCAGAAAATTAACCTTAAAAGCTGCCAATTACTTGAGTACAACACAAAGAAAACATTATTCACAGCCCATGATGAATTTGAGCATTTTGATCAGGTGAAGTTGCCCAAAAGATAACCAAGCAAAAGTGTACTGACAGTTAGTCACCTGGGCATTTGTATTTTGAACTCTGTGTAGCTTTTCCAGATTCACAAATGCCTCAGCCACTCTCCAGGCATATTACAGGGGAATTCCTTACATCTCTTTGTCTTTATCATAAGTGGAAGTTAAAAAGTCTTCTTTGTGTATCTTATTCATGTAATATGTAAAAATCAACTATTAGTCATTTGTAACAATTTTAAATATAATGTAGTTTGTTATAACAGAAAATTCATTATGTTTATCTAAACTAATTTAACATTTGAAACTAATAAAAAAATTCAGAGGGAAAGCTGAACACAAAGAAAATATATGTGTAGTAATCTTATTTGCATTTCCACCCTTGATAAGCCATGCTTATGATTATTATCCTCTGTATAGTTATTGTTAAATCTTCGGCATTTTTTTTTAAATTCTTTTTACTGTTTTTTTTTGATAAATACAAAATAAAGAAGAAAAAAATAAATAAATTAAAGTGTGAGGTATAGTACCCAGTCTTACAGGAATTTTAAAAAAATTAATAATAATTTTAAGAAGAAATCTTAGCTTTTGGTCCAGTCAAACTTGAGGGTTTTTGTTTTCCAGCCAATTTTTTAGTCTCTGTGTTAGTAATTGACATCAAAATTAGAAATTTTAAACAGGATAATGAATTGCAGACTGAAGAGTATTTGTACTAGGAGAAAGTTATCTTACAGTATTTCTCTTCTTTCTTTGTAATTCAATAAACTTTTTTAAATGAGTAAAAAAAAAAGAAAAAAAAGAAACTAATAAAAATATCTAATTATCTACATAATTATCTACATAAATATTCATAAATATTTCTTACCACATAGCTCTCTAATTTTTTGCCTAATCTTTACAAAAAGGAAATACAAATGAGTTGGAATTTCAGATAAATCTAAAATGTACAAATCAACAACCACATCCTTTAAGATTACTTTGAAACAGTTTTGAAAAAAAATTATTTTTTTTCTGGTCAAAGTTTATTTACATATACATTCTTCATCTCCTCCTCACTCTCTGCCCTCTCTCTCTCTTTTCCCCCCTCCCTCCCTTTGTCCTTTCATCCTCTCTCTATCTGTCTCTCTCTCTCACACACACATATATTTCTTTGCAAGTTTAATATATCTGAGGCAGATTTCTCACTCACCATGTTCCTGGCTTAAATTCTTGTTTACTTATCTGGTGCCATTTCTCATTTGCAACCCGTTTCTTTAAGAGTACAGAATGAGAAGATAATTCATGATGTGGGTGAATAGTAAACATCTAGCTTCCCTTTCTGCCTTAGAAAACTCATAGGTCACACCTCTATCTGTCTTAATGAAAAACACAACCAACTGAGATATTTGCTCATTAGTATACATCTACCCACAAAGGGATTGTTGATACTCACAGGTAGAAACAGGTGCTACAATTAGGCCCACAATAATGTGATTTTCTATAATTTTCAAAGTTACCATTAGCTCTCTTTCTTTTGTTTCCTATGGCTTGACAACAAAATGGAAGAATTTAGTCTTGCAATCCTAAAATCCTGTTCTATCCATCTGTGCGAGCCTCTGAGTATTTGTATGGCCCCAGCTGCACCAAAGCACTAGGCATTGCAGGAATCCTATTTGGCATTTGGGAATTTCATATTTGTAAGATAATACACTTCCTTTTCTGAGTCATGATTTTTATGTTGCTACCAAAGGCATTGTAGCAGGAAGACAATTACCAGACATTTGCCATACAATCCTCATTGCCTTAAAGGAAATAGAACAGTATTTCTTTTTCTCATTACAGAAGTCTGTGGTGAAGCAGTTCAGGGAAGTTCTGTAGTATCATTAATGATCAAATTCTATCTGCTGAATACTCCAATACCCTACTGTATTGGTTTTACAAAACAAAGTTTCAAATGATGTTAGTTAAACAAATGAATAATAGTATTAATAATAAAAGATTCAGTGTTAAGAGATACTTTAAAATAAGGCTGTGTCAAGCATAGCTTCAGTAGGAAAATAAATGTGGTAGAGATTATGTTTTTCTGCCACATTCAATAATTGGTGAAAACAGAATAAAACATTAAAAAACATATTTGCAATAGTAATTTAAATTTAAATAATGTGCCTAAATTTCAATCTTTCTAACGCAAAACCTAACCAGGATCAACCTTTTTATAGGAATGTCGTCCTGTTAATGTGGCATTAGTAACAACTGACCCAGTAACTGACTGAAAGCAAGGCCTATAATTATATTACCATAAGTAATGTTTATTTACCTTTCAAGACTGAGCAGTACTGTGCTTCTTGCATTGTTGAATTTCACTGGATTTTATGAAGAAGCAAATTTTAAACTGCTACAAAGCACCCAACTTCCATGTTATTATACAGGACAGACAGGATATGAAATGCAGAGAATTTACCTAAGAAAGTACAGTATTTTGCGCTAGTGGTCATAATATGCAACATATAAGGAAATATTTGTTTTTTCAATATTACTCAACTAATTTATTTTGACACTTACCACATCATAATAATATGAAAATTAAACATACCCATTTCAGAAAGGAAGTTTGTGAATCTGACTATTCAGTTCAAATGATTCAATTCATTATTTTATATTACAGTTTTAGTATCCCCTAACATATATCTGGGAACTAATCATCAAGATGCCAGCCATAGCATAACTTTATTAAAATTACAGGAATATATCATTAGAAATGTTGAAGTTAATATGATTAAATAAAGCAATTAAGACATTTTCTAGATATAACTACTTTAAAATATTTTTGTTTAGTTGAAGAGCAATTTTACACAATTTAGGATCAAAACATATAATAGTGATTTATACATTATGCATAAGAGTAACTTTTCTAGGTGGTTTTCAAATATATTCTTATCAAACTACAGCCCAACTTCTCATTTTGCATTTTTTCTTTAATTGAAGAAATATACCCATCTAGCCTTAGAAAATACACAGGGGCTCAGAATTTTTAAGCCACTGTTAGCATCATTATACATACTAACCATAGACTGGTTGAAATTTTATACATGCCAACTCGTAATAAATTGCTATTTTATAGTATTAGTGACATTTGAACCTTTATTGATTTTCCTACACTACATAGAGAAAACTGAAACAATACCATCTTAGCTTAATGTGGTGTGAAAAATAGGTAAGACATTTTGGTTCATAAAGTTACTAAAATACATATAGAAAATTTACATAATATGCCCTTTACATATGAGTCAATCTGTCATTAGTCATTAATCATTAGTCTAGAAAACAAAGAAATTTAGACAATCTAAAAATGGACTGGCTTCCTAGAACTCAGCAGTCCTCTAAAGCTCACATCAGCAGCAATGGTGGAAAATTTTACTCTGTAAGAGCATAAGAGACACAATAATCAAATAGGTTTTATCCTCTTATCATTCTCTCTGACATATCAAATTCATTTTCAACAACTTCTGCTGTTTTTTTTTTTGAACAAGAGCATACATGGATAAAAATATGGTTTTATTCATAATAAAAAATAGCAAAATAAGAGAAAGGGGATGGCATATATATCTTAGCTATCGGGAAAGGGTATAAGGAGATAAATACTAGATCATTAAAATTATATTAACCTCTGAAAAAAATAAAGAGGATAAACTATAAACTATCAAAATAATGTAATGTATTTTTATGTACGTCATGATATATCAACATTAGATATACTTACTTGTGAAAGTAAATAGCTCAACCAAGTTTTGAAAGATAGTTTTCTACAGAGAACATAGACTTGTTAGCAGCTGATCAGATTTGAAGCATTTAGCCACGAAAAATTAAAATCAGAGTTTCAGTACCATGCATAACCATTCCCTGGATACGTATTCTCTGTCTGACAATGGTAAGAATTTGAGCGAAATAATGTCAATGAAAATGTCTCTTTCTGATAATCTTTTGTCTTATCTAGTGGGAAGTGGATACAGAAAGGTACTTGGAAGTCTCTGTATTGTCACATTTTTATGTAGAGTTGCTCAGTTGAATATACTTAATTCATTTTTAGACAATCAAGATGAAAATGACTAAGAACAAAAAACAAATATGATTCATAACACCTTTTAGTATGCCAAAAATGGAGGTTTCTAATACATTGAGAATTTCTCGGCTTTCTCTTTTTATATGGGCAATAGGAAATCTAGGAAAAAGCAAATGGGAATGAGAATGACATGAGGACCAGTTGTCTTTTTCCTTTTTCCTATGTTTTCACACAGTGTGTTCTGGCTACCTAAAACATACTCTGTATTAACTAATCACTTATTTGTGGGGTTAAACAGAATGTTTGAACCAACTTAAAACATGTCTTTTAATAAATGTTGGAATATAAGAAAGAATTAATCTGGAGAAAGAAATGGTCAAATAGTGAAAATACCAGGTACTCATAACGTGAATTTATATAAAATATTGCCGAATATACACATTGAGTCACAGTACCTCTTGAAAGCCTTTAAGATGTTTGAAAAGGATGCAATTACTACAAATAGATTAATGAGTAGACATCAGATTGTTTATTTTTTTGTGGTTTATCTATTAGCAAATAATGATATAATTTTAATCCTAACTTTATCAATTAAAAAGAGCTCACTTTCCAATAAAAATGTTAAAGAAAAAGTATTTATTATATTCCTCAAAGACAGAGGTGATGCATACAGGTGGAAATATTCATGCTGAAGAGTTCTGGATTTTATGTGTGTGTGTGTGTGTGTGTGTGTGTGTGTGTGTGTGTGTTTGTGTGAGTGTCTGTATTTCAAAGGCTTTTTCCCATGTATCCCCCTGCTTGTCCACCCTCCCCTCCTCCCAATACCTCCCAGGCCTCCCTCAGCTTCTGTCCACCCCATCCCCCCATCCATTCCCCGAGGAAGGCAAGAAGTCCCAAGGTGGGTCAGTTCAGGCTAGGTGTTTCTCTGTAGGAAATGGGCTCCAAGATGCCAGTTCATGCATGGGAAACTAATGTGATATTACACCACGAGGTTTACATACTGCCCATGCCATTCCACAGTCATCTACCTTGGAGGGTTTAGTTCCTGTTCCTGAAGGTTCTTCAGTGGCTGTTTTTGATTCACTGATCTTCCCAAAGCTCCAGCCAGCCATTTTTTTGAGACTCTTCCTCACATACATTCTTCTCTCTCTTTTTACCTAGCCTGAGAGCTAGAACTTAGCTATGGACCTCTGTTTCTGCATTTATTCATTACTGGATAAAAGTTCTATATGAGGTGGGAGTGTAAGCTTGTTCAGCCACTTTAGAATGCAATATGGCGGTTTCTCAGAAAATTGAGAATCAATCTCCCCAAGGACCCAACAATACCACTTCTGGGTGTATACCCTAAAGAGGCACATTCATACTTCAAAGGTATTAGCTCAACTATGTTCATAGCAGCATTATTTGTAATAGCAAGAACATGGAAACAACCTAGATGTCCCTCAACTGAAGAATGGATTAACAAACTGTGGTAATCTACACAATGGAATACTACTCAGCAGTAAGAAAAAATGATATCCTAAAATTCACAGGCAAATGGATGGATTTGGAGAATATCTTCCTGAGCAAGGTATCACAAACTCAGAAAGATAAGCAGGGGATGTACTCACTCACTAGTGGTCTCTAAACAAACAAACAAGAAAAAAGCCAAGCATGCACAGGCTGCAAACCATGACCACTGAACAGCTTGGGATCAGAAACACCCTGGACTGACCCTTCGGATCCCACTCCACCTAAAGGAACACCTGACTCACTCTTGAGGGAGGGGGGGACAAAACTGGATTTGCCAGGAGTGGAGACTGAACTAAGCATTATTGTGTCAGTGGGCCCATAGGAAGGTCTGCTCCCTGCCCAGGGAGGGGATGGGGAGTTGCAGAGAAGAAAAAAATGACCTGATGTGGCAGGAGGGGGAAGGGACCTTGAATAAGGATATACAGGGATGGAAAAAAAAATTCAGAGGGAAAGCTGAACACAAAGTAAATATATGTGTAGTAATCTTATTTGCATTATCACCCTTGATAAGTCATACTTATGATTTTTATCTTCTTCACAGTTATTGTTAACTTAGCAGCATTTTAAATTCATTTTACTTTTTTGATAAATACAAAATAAATAAAGAAGGAATAAAGGAAAAGAAAAAGAAAAAGAAAAAATAAAATAAAATTTTAACATAAAAAAAGAAATTTCTATATGACACTTAAAGTGGTAACTCATTTGATTATAGGGGAAGTCCTGTTTAGGCACCCTCTCCACTACTGATTAGAG
The DNA here is from genome assembly GCA_004025045.1 of Sigmodon hispidus. Lineage (NCBI taxonomy): Eukaryota > Metazoa > Chordata > Mammalia > Rodentia > Cricetidae > Sigmodon > Sigmodon hispidus. Next base: position 18,483 of record PVIH01004314.1, read on the forward strand.
TCCTAGCCAGGGACATCCTGTGATTTCTTGGAGTTTTTCCTCGAACCCGGCCTCTTTCCAACCCTACATTTACTTCCTCTATCAAGATATCCATCTTTTATTTTTTCTCCCTCTTTGTTGCTGCTCTTACTCAACTATCTCCTTCTCTCACGATTTGTTTCCACATCTTCTGGGTTACTATCTTTTATGGTCCCAACTTGCTCAGGAGAGCTTCTCTATTTTTTCTTCCCAGGGGATCCCTGGATGTCTCTCTTAAGTTTCTGCTGATACCAAGCTGTTCAGAGGTTGTGGTTTGCAGCTTGGGTATTCTTTGTTTTTTTGTGTAAAATCCACTTATGAGAGAGTACATCCCATGCCTAGCTCTCTAGGCCTGTGTTACTTCGACTCAAGAGGATACTCTCCATCCATTTTCATGCAAATTTTAGGATGTCATTTTTTTTAACTGCTGAGTAGTACTCAATTTATTAATCTACTCTTCAGTTGAGGGGCATCTTTGTTGTTTCTATGTTCTAGCTATTACAAATAATGCTGCTATGAATGTAACTGACTTAATGCCTTTGGGGTAAAAATATGTATTCGTTGGGCGTATGCCCAATATTGGTATTGCTTGATCATTGAGACTGATTCTCAGTTTTCTGAGGATCCACCTTTCTGATTTCCAAAGTGGCTGAACAAGTTTACTGTCCCACCAACAATGGAGGAATGTTCCCCTCACTCTGCATCCTTTCCAGCATAAGCTGTCATCCGTGTTTTTAATCTTAGCCAATCTGACAGGTGTAAGGTGATATCTCAAAGCTGTTTTGATTTTTGTTTCTCTGATGGCTAAAGATGTTGAGCACTTTTTCATGTGCCTGTCAGACATTTGTAATTCTTCTGCTGAAAATTCACTCTTTAGCTCTGAACTTCATTTTTAAATTGGATTATTTGAGATATTGGCCTCTAGTGTTTTTAGATCCCTATAGATTTTAGAGATTAGTCCTCTGTCAGACGCAGGATGGATAATTATCTTTTTCCATTCTGTAGGCTGTCATTTTGTCTTATTAACTGTGTCCTTTGACTTTCAGAAGCTTCTTGGTTTCAGAAGGTTTTATTTATTAATTGTTTTTAGTGTCTGTGCTAAGGTTATTATATTTAGTAAGTGGTCACCTGTGCTAATGCATTAAAATGTATTTTCCACTTTATTTTCTGTCAAGTTCAGTGTAGTAGCTGGGTTTATGTTGAGGTCTTTGATCCACTTTAACTTGTGTTTTGTGCAGAGTGATAGATATGGATTTATTTGGATTCTTCTACACACTACCATCCAGTAATGCCATAACCATTTGTTGAAGATACTATCTCTTTTTTCATTGTATATTTTTGGTCTCTTTGTCAAAAATCAGGTGTTCATTGGTTTGTCGATTAAGGTCAGGATCTTTGATTCAATTTCATTGATCCACAACTCTGTTTTTATTCCAGTATCAGACTGTTTTTATAAACTTAGCTCTGTAGTTTAGCTTGAATTAGGGATGGTGATGTCTCCTGAAGTGCTTTAAATGAATATGATTGTTTTGGCAATCTTGGATTTTCTGTTATTCCATATGAAGTTGAGTATTATTCTTTTAAGGTCAGTAAAAAAATCTGTGTTGGGATTTTGATGGGGATTGCATTGAATCTATAGACTGCTTTGAGTAAGATTGTCATTTTTACTATGTTGATCCCACCTATTTAGGAGCATGAGAAATTTTTCCATTGTCTGATATACTCTTCAATTTCCTTCTTCAATGACTTAAAGTTTTTGTTACACAGGTCTGTTACCGTTTTGGTTAGAGTTACTTCAAGATATTTAATGCTATTTACAGCTATTATAAAAAAGTGATGTTTCTCTTATTTCTTTTTCAGCCCTTTTATCCTTAGTGTATAGAAGGGCTAATTTTTTTTTTTAGTTAATCTTTCATCGTGCTACATTGCTGAAGGTGTTTATCAAGGGCAGAAGATACCTGATAGAATTTTGGGTTTCAGTTATGTATACGATCATATCTTCTGCAAAGAGAGATAGTTTTACTTTTCCCTTTTCAATTTGTATCCCATTAGTCTTCATTTGTTCTCTTTTGCTTTACCTAAAACTTCAACAATATATCCACAGAGACATACCTGATACCACACATATTGATACCATTATGCCAACGCAATCATAAATATCCAGAACAAATATAGGTGTATGTGATAGGGTTGGTGCCATAAAACACTTAGATGGACCAGTCATACATATATAGAGACAAACTATTGTGTTGAAAACATCAGTATTGTAAGTAAAATGATACCTCACGAATTGATAAATATGAAATCAAGTACTGTAAAATCATCAACTACTGCAATATGTAATCTGTACCATAGAAACTTAATCTGGATGCTGATTGCAGCTTGTATTCAGTTGTTGTTGATAAGAATACTGCCCCGTTGTAATAGTTACAAGTATATTAAAACAGAGACACAGATTAATACATTATAAATATTTTTAACAAACTGTATTGACTAAACTATGCCATTTTCCGTATTAGTAAAGCTATTGTTATATGTTATTTTTAGTAGAATATTATCCCTTGACAGTTTGTGGTAAAGAACATTAAGAATAGAAAATATAGTAAATTTTTATACAGTACAGTTTTATTTCAATAATTATAATAAGAAACAAGAAAAAAATCCAGTCTCTCATTTGTTGTAATGTTCTATCAGCTGAATCTATGAAGGCAAACAAACCAAACCATCATTTTGAGGACAAGCATCTGAGCTTTGCTGACAATGAGACAGGGTATTTTAGCAGCAAAGCTGAAGGACTCAAAAAACTGAGACAACACTGAATGAAAGTACCACAAATAACATGTTGCAGTCATTGAAGCTGCTTATTTGGTGGCACTTCAAATCCCCTGAGCTATAAAACCACATACCATTGCTGGAAATTTATTTTTGTCAGTAACTGAATGTAATTTTCTTATCTAATGACACTGTCTGCAGGAGAATAGCTGATGTATTTGCTGATATTCTTCATCAGATAATCCAGCAAATAAAATCTGCTACACCTCCAATATTTAGTATCCAGCTTGATGACTCTATGGACATTGCCAGCATTCACAGTTAAATTTAAATGAAGTCAAGAAGAGACCTTGCTAAGTCTTCTGGCAATGCTGGATAGGATACTTGAACAACCCTAACCCTGTAGTCTGACTGATGACTGTCATCATAGAACCTACATCCAGTATTTGATGGAAGCAATTGCAGACACCCACAGCCCATTTTGGTTAAAGAGATGGAGGAACATCTAGAGGAGCAAAAGGAGGGTCAAGAGCACAATGAATGTATCTACAGCAACAGCTGATCTGAGCTAATGGGAGCTCACTGACTCTGGACTGACAGCTGCAGAGCCTGCATGGGTCCAAACTAGGCCCTCTGACTGATGGTGACAGTGTGGATAGGTCACAGGCTAATGGACCAAGAAATATTCCAGTTCATAACTATTTGGAGCCCACTTCCTATGGTTGGTGTGTTGTCATGCTCAGCCTTGATTCAGCCAGAAGAAAATAGGTCGCGCCTCAACTTATATGTTAGCGTGTTTTAACTGCTAAAGGGAGGTCTTACCTCCTTTGTGGAATGAATGGGGATGGGGTGGAAGGAGGTGGGTAAGGTGGGAGAGGTGAGAGAAGGGAAGGGCGGAGGAACAGTTGAGAGTATGTGAAAGGAACTATATTTGTAATCATAAATATCAAAAAATAAATAAATTTATATGAGGTATATTAATGATGATGACTTTAAGATGAGTTTATTTTTTGCAAACTTCTTGAAACAACAATTACTGCGCACATGATGTATTTGACACAGCTGGGTCATTTTTGAAAGACTATAAGATCTCTTGGGAAAAGGTTTGTGGTGTGTGCACAGATGGTGCTCTAGCTCTGCTAGAATGTAGATCTGGATTTCAATATTTGGTACTGAATGAATCACCAAAAGCCATCAGAGCTCACTGTATGATTCAGTGGCAAGTATTAGCAAATAGGATGCAGCTATAAGAGTTATAAGAACTCATGAAAGGCCAAACAAATTCTGTAAATTTTGTAAAGATGTGCATTTAAAATGGTAGCCTGTTTTTGCAACTCTGAAATGAGTTGGCTGCTCCAGACAAACTTCTGCTATTTTACTTTTAAGGGACATGTTTTTTGAGAGGAAACTCTTTTTGTTTTGCTTTGCTTTTATCTCATTATTACATCCCAAGGGCAGTTTCCCTCCTTCATCTTCTCCCACCTCCTCCCACCTCTATCCCAGATCCAGCCTTTCTCCTTTTCCTTCAGATAAAGACAGGATTCCCAGATATATCCACCAAACTCTGCGTATCAAGGTGAAGTAAGATTAGTCATAAACTCCCATGTCAGGAAGGGGCAAGGCAACACAGTAGGAAGAAAAGGCTTCTAAAATTAGGCAAGGATCGGATATAACCCCTGCTCCAACAAGAACTCCAAGCTATCAACTATAATATATCTGTGAATAACCTAGGTCAGAGTCATGCTGGGTCCATTGTTGTCATTTCAGTCTTCGGAATTCCTATGAGTCCAAGTTAGTTGATTCCATGGGCTATTCTTGAGGTGTCTTCGATTTCTCTGGCTCCTACAATTATTCCTTGCTCTCTTCTCCAGGATTCCCCAACGTTTGCCTAATGTTTGGCTGTGGGTTTCTGCATTTGCTTCCATCAGTTGCTGGTGTTTTGAGTTTCATGATGAACTCAAAATATTTTTTTTTTTTTAAATTAGAAAGCAAGACTGCAGTTTGAAGGACTTTTTAACAATACAATTAAATTAATTGTAGTAAATAGCTTATTTGATTGACATATTTGCAGTCTTGAATGAACTAAATTTATCACTGTGAGTATCAACTGAAATATGTCCTAATTTGTCTTAAAAGTTCATTCCAAATGAAACTTCAGTATTGGCAAAAACAAAAGACAAGCAAACTAATAAGGAAAAAAAAGGATGAAAATAAAATTTACATGTTGCCTACCTTTTCTGCTTTCTTCAAGGAAGACAGCATGGCATTGAACCAGACAAAGGAGTTATGATGATAATTTCTGAGAAAGAACACATGTACATGCTTACAGATGAAATTTTATCATATTTTCCAAATCTACCTGACACCCTATTTGCATTTGTCAGAAACACAATCACAATCACAGTTGAAGATGTTTTTGAGATAGCACAAGAGTTCACTGAATTCATGAAGAGATGCAGTAAGAAAATTCTCTGCAATGACACTTACAAACTTCTGGACCACGCATTTGCAGACATATCCTGTTTTGTCTGCGACTCTGTTGTACATACTTCTATTTCCAAGAACATCTTTGTGAAATAAGGTTCTCCACATTGATAGTTAGCTCACCTAAATAGAGAAATAGAATTGTATTGAAAGATGATCTTCATTATGCTCTTGCAAAGATTGCCACAAGAATATCTGATCTGGTGAGAAAGAATCAATCTTAACCTTTCCAGTAAGATTAGCTTTTTTACTCATATTGTGGTCAAATGTAGCGATGTAGTTCACTATTGTTTTATTATGACTGTTTTTCATATAACACCATGTCTCAAGACAGTTCATTTTGTTTCATTATTTGTAATTAGAAATAAATACCTCAGAGAAGGACTGAGGCATTTGAAATTCAGACCCCCGTCCAGAGGTGGGCAGATTCAGGCACCTGGACCGCCCATTTGAAGAGTCCCTCTCTGGTACCAGGATCAATCCGGAGAGTCTGATCTCAGCTCTCCCTAGCTAGGGTTTGGCTGTGAGGTGCTACTCTTGCCACACCTAAAAGAGGGGACCTTGCACTACTGGCCCTGCCTCCAGGGCAAACTGCATCAGCAGAAAAGGACTGAGGCTATGAAATTCAGACTCCTGTTCAGAAGAGAGTCAGAGATTGAGCAGACCCCTTCCACAGAGGAGACAGGAGACACACAGCCCTCTTGCCACAACTGACTAGGAGCTGACTAATCATGAACCACTGAAGCCTTGGGCAGACGCCAGTGCAAAAAATACATATAATAATATAAAGAACAGCAAGGCAACACTAGAAGAAACTGGTGGCTCTACAACTACAAGACCTGAACAGAGCAATGAAGAGGAAACAGAAAAAAAGCTACGGCAAAAACACCTTTATGAATATTATTGAAGCCTTCAAAGAAGATATAAAAAATTTCCTTAAAAAATAGAAGAAAATATAAACAAAAAATTAGAAGAGATGAACAAATCTTTGAAAGAAAACTAAGAAAAGGTAAATCAAAAAATGAAAGAAACATTCCAGGAACTAAAAACTGAAATACAAGCAATAAAAAAGGCACAAAATGAGGCAAAGGTGGAAATAGATAATCTGAAGAAAAGAACTGGAACTACAGATACAAGCATAACCAACAGAATCCAAGAGATGGAAGAAAGAATCTCTGGAGTGGAAGACTTAGTAGCATAAATAGATACATCAGTCAAAGAAAATACTAAAACCAAAAAAGCCATAACACAAAATGTTCAGGAAATCTGGGACACCATGAAAAGACCTAACCTGAGGATAATAGGAATAGAAGAAGGAGAAAAATACCAGCTCAAAGGCATAGATAATGTATTCAATAAAATCATAGAAGAAAACTTTCCTAACTTAAAGAAGGAAATGCCTGTAAAGATACAAGAAGCTTAGAGAACACCAAATAGATAGGACTGCAAAACAAATTCCTCTTCCTCGCCACATAATAATCAAGCCACAAACTGTACAGAAAAAAGAAAAAAAAATAAGAGCTTCAAAAGAAAAGGGCCAACTTACCTATGAAGGCAGACCCATCAGAATAACTCCTGACTATTCAATGGAGACGATGAAGGCAAGAAAGTCCAGGTGAGAAGTTATTCAGCCACTAAAAGAGCATGGCTGCCAACCCAGACTAATAAACCCAGAAAAATTATCAATAACCATAGATAAAGTAAACAAAATATTTCATTCCAAAGTCAGACTGAAACAATACCTATCTACCAATCCAGCCCTCCAGAAAGCATTAGAGGGAAAACTCAAACCTAAGGATCCCAGATACACCCATGAAACCACAAACATTCAATAATCCCAGAGAAGAAAAGCCCAGAGAAAGGAAATACATACAAGATACCACCAAAAATAACAGGAAACATCAATCAGTGGTCACTAATATTCCTTAATATCAATGAACTCAACTCTCCTATAAAAAGACACACACTAAAAAGATGGATACAAAAACAGAAGCCATCCTTTTGCTGAATACAAGAAACACACCTCAACCACAAAGAGACACAGGCTCAGAGCAAAGGGTTGGGAAAGGACTTTACATTGAAATGGCCCTAAGAAACAAGCTGGTGTTGCCATCCTAATATCTAATACAGTAGACTTTAAACTAAAATCAATTAAAAGGGAGGAAGATAGACATTACTTATTTATCACAGGAAGAATTGGTCAAGGAGATTTCAATCCTGATTATTTATAACCCTAATATAAGCACCTATCTATGTAAAACAAACACTACTAAAGCTCAAATCCCACATCAATTCTCACACCCTAATAACGGCAGCCTACAAAATGGGAAAAAATTTTCACCAGCCCTACAAGTGACAGAGGACTGATCTCTAAAGTATATAGAGAACTCATGAAACCAGAGCCAATACCTTTAATACACCAATCAAAAAATAGGGTTCAGAACTAAAAAGGGAATTCTCAGCAGAAGATTTACAAATGGCTAAAAGGCACTTGAAGAAGTACTCAACATCTTTAGCCATTAGAGAAATGCATATCAAAACAACCTTGAGATATCACCTTACACCTCTCAGATTGGCTAATATAAAAGACACAGATGACAGCCTATGCTGGAAAGGGTGCGGAGCAAGGGGAACACTCCTCCATTGTTGGTGGGAGTGTAAGCTTGTTCAGTCACTTTGGAATACAATATGGAGGTTTCTCAGAAAACTGAAAATCAATCTCCCCAAGGATCCAGCAATACCACTTCTGGGCATATACCCTAAAGATGCACGTTTACAATCCAAAGGCATTAGCTCAGCTATGTTCATAGCAGCGTTATTCATAATAACAAGAACCTGGAAACAACCTAGATGCTCCTCAGCTGAAGAATGGATTAACAAAGTGGGCTACATCTACACAATGGAGTACTACTCAGCAGAAAGAAAATATGATATCTTAACATTTGCAGGCAAATGGATGGATTTGGAGAATATCCTTCTGAGCAAGGTATCACAAACCTAGAGAGATAAGCAGGGATGTACTCACTAATTACTGGACTCTTTTCCCTTTCTGTCTGTTGTACACATACAGATATGAGCTTGTACATATTGTAATATTTAAATTATGGTACATTTCAACTGAACAGCTTGGGATCAGAAACACCCTGGACTGACTCTTCAGATCCCACTCCACCTAGAGGAACAACTGACTCACTCTTGAGGGAGGGGGGACAAAACTGGATCTACCAGGAGTGGAGACTGAACTAAGCAGTATTGGGTCAGTGGGACCATGGGACTGTCTGCTGCCTGCCCAGGGAGGGGATGGGGAGTTGTGGAGAAGAAAAAATGACCTGATGTGGCGGGAGGGGGAAGGGAACTTGAATAAGGATATACAGGGATAGAAAGCATGACTTCTTTGTTAATAATAATAATAATAATAATAAGTACACAGCAAAAAAGATTAAAACTGAAGAATAAAAAAAAGCATATTGGTAAAAAATTCAAATTTACAGAATGATATAATTTCTGTAATCTCTGTTTAGGATACCCTCATCATCACTATGTAGTCATATAATCTTATTGTACAACCTTGAAGTTTTAAACTTCTCTTTTGCATGATCTTTCAGATCTCATCTCTTAAATTAACTACTTCATAATCAATTCATAATTTTTCTACTTCTCACAATCTACTTATATTAACTGACTTCAATTTTACATACAAAAAGGAACGTGATACCAGATTAATATTAAGACAAAGACAGACCTATAGGAGTTAATGTCTAGCTCCCAAAATTATGTTTACTAACACACACACACACACACACACACACACACACACACACAGCACCCATATTTTGGGTGATTTCCAAAGAACCATCACAGGAAAGGAGTATTAAAAATAAATTTATGAACATCTGCAGAGTAAAAAAAACTAATGTAATCTAATTAAAAATTGGATAGTATGTAGATTGTATGTTATTTTCTCAAGAACCTGCATTTTATATTTATTATTACTTGGATGCTTGTTTCAATCATCTACATCAATGACAAAGAAAGATAATTTAAAAAATTAATTAAAATTTATTTTTTAATTTTTTAAATTAAAATTTAAAAATAATAATTAAAATTATTAATTTAAGAGAGAACATTTTAAAATCATAAACCATTAAAATGGGCTAATTTACTTATGTATGCAAAAGAATTAATTAAGTCTGTTTAGAAACATTGTAGCATATGAGATTATTATATAAAACAGAAGTCTATATTCTAAGTAATACTTTCGATTAATAGACACTAGGGTCCAACTGTCATTCCATAGAAATTAATATCATTAATTATAAATTCTATTTGTACATTATTTTTAACCTCTACCTATAGCTTTCTACTAATCAATTAATAAATTCTGAGAAAGCAAAATACAGAAATTACATTGCTACTACTATATCCAAATAATCAAGCAATATATTCTAATTCTCAAAGAATCCCACTGATACCTGAATTTTTGTTTCAGCTTTAATTAACTCTTATTTATTCTTTTCACTGAGGCTGTCTGTTTTTAGACTCCGTCACAATATATTTGATAGATTTAATACATTGTTCTGTAGGTCTGTAAGTGCTTTTAGATTTTCAGTAATTTTTAAGAGGGAATATGCAAATATGTCCTGGAAAATTCTCACATTCACATTGTACCTCATGTCTCCTTTATAATCACTGAACTTTAAAACTGACATTTTGTTTTTGTTTGAGACAGCATTTCATCATGTTGTTCAGATGGATGTAGAAAGTTCATCTATAATTTGTCATCCCCTTGCTCTTTCCTGATACCTATGATTACAGGCTCACACTATGCTGCCAGATTTTTGCTTTAAAAAAACTTTCACTAGATATAGGACTATGTTTTACATGGTTACAATCTTTTTTTATGTTGGAGTTGGTTATTTGTAAACAGACTTTCTCTGTGTAGCCTTGGCCATCCTGGAACTTGCTCTCTAGAACAGGCTGGCATCAAGCTCAGAGATCTGCCTGCCTCTGCTTCCTGACTGCTATGATTAAAGGCACACAGCACAACCATACAGCTAACTATAATTTATAACCATAAATATAATAAATTATAGTGATTTCAATTACTGAATACTGTGAAATTAAAAAAACTTCCAAAGGGTAATATATCAATTTCACATTTCAAAACATGCTAATTAGTTACTGTTATATTCAGAATTTGAGCGCTGTTGATTTCTGTAGCTGAAATATATCATTAAACAATTGTTATAAATTATTTACTTTTAAAATGCACTTTAGCATCTACCTTTATTCATATTTGGCCTATTTTCAAAGTAAATTTACATGATACTATTATTTATAAACTTATCTATTTATATCTACAAACACTACACACATATTCACAGCCATATATATATGTGTGTTAAATTTTAATATTATAGTAATGTAATGCACACTATATATGTATATATTTAGCACAAACAAAATATTTCACATATATCAACTCCAATAATGTTCATAAGTAGTCACCATGACAGGCATAACATCTCTCTCCACAGATTAATAAACTAAGCCTTAGAGGAATTGTTTAATACTTATGCAAAGTTCATACCCTAGAAAGTTAAAAATTGATAATTACATCCAAATCTTCAGGCACTAAATCTAGTAGTAAAATATGATCTTCAACCATCCAATGCTTTTATGTTCCTGCAAGATCTCTTGAATCCAAAGTGACATAGCCTAGGGCTTTGTGGAGTAAAAGAAGAATATCCCTTAGTAGTAATTTCACTACAAAGATGCTCTCATGCATTTCTAAAAAGTACAAAATCTCAGAATGTTAAATAAGCTATTATTTCCAGTGAAAGGAAGACACAGAAGTGCACTGGAGGCTTGTGAACATACAGGACTCAGGGCCCCAAAGATAGTCTGATCTCAGTGCCTGTCAGCTTCCATTGATACATTATGAAAGTCAATCACTCTGAGTGTAGTTTTGGATCATGTGAAAACAGAGACATATTGATACTTATTTGTCAAGGGTATTTCCTGTCAATCTCGGTATCAGAGTTCTCTTTTTACTAGATGGGGACATGCCTGTCTTTCTCAATTAATTATATTATAATAGAAAAACAGAGTCTGCTAGGGTCCTGTCTCTCTCTAGGGTTTCTGCTTGTGATGGACTTTAATTTCCACATTGGTACTGATGACTGGTATTGAATTCCCCTGAGGCATTATTAAGAGATACTACTTCTTTTGTAGTCTCTTACATTTATTGTTTAGTGCAAAGATGTTATGACCTCAATCTATACATCTTGATATACAGCTATAGAAATTTTAATTTCTAGCTACTTTTTCCAGATCCTAAATATCCTGACCATGTTGGCATAGCCACTTGCAAGATATGGCAGACTGGACAGACACTGAGGACTGGTAGACGGGAGACACATGGTCTTTGATATCACACCTCCGTAAGCCAGTGGTTACTTTTTACGGTTAGTTACCTATCAGCTTGGACCGTTGGATAAGCATTCTACTGCTTCATTTCTGCTAAAATATACAAGCTAATACAACTTTTATCCAGGATCTCCCACTGAGTAACTTCTACAGCCATTGTTAGGTTGTCTTAAAGCCTTAAGTAGATTTAAGTAATGGCTGATTGTAATGATACTCTGCAAACCTTGCAAGCTTCCAATACTTTGAAGTTTACAACCTCAACACACAAGTCTCCATATTTATATATATCACATATGCTTTACTCTTATTAGTCTGTGGCTTATGGCAAAACTGTTATTTTAATGTTTGTAACTCTGTTTCTTTCAAACTTAAATCTCTGCCCAAAGTCGAAACAAGTTATAAATACCTTTTCACCATGTTGCTTACTTTCCTAATTATGATTGACACACTGGTCCTTGTACAATATTCTATACTTAGTTATTTAAAATTTGATTTGAAAACTGCCAAAAAAATACATTCTCCCTGTGAGCCCACCCCTGACACTGCCTGGAGTATTAAGACCTAGAGGCTAAATGGATCAGAGATCTAGGATAGAACCAAACATTACTGGAGAAAACATGTTTAATGTAATTTTGCCTGATGATATTCTGCTATACTCACAGATTGGTTCCTAACCCAGTAGTCTTCTGAGAGACTTCATTAAGCAACTGATGGAAATTGATGCAAAGACCCACAGCTAAACATTAGGCTCCGCTTGGATAATCCTAGTGAAGAGGGGATAAAAGGATTGTAAGAAACCACAGGAAAATCTGAGAACCACCTAACCTGGGCTCGCTCACAGGAGCTCACAAAGACTGAACCTACAACTAGGAAGGCTGCATGGGACAGACCTAGACCCTTTGTTTATATGTGACGGTCGTTTTGTTTGGTCTTCTTGAAGGACCCCTAATAGTGGGAGCAGGTGTTGCTGGCTATGTCAGAGGAGCAGAAGATGAAAATTGACTTCAGGGTTTCAGCCTAACAGAAGGTGAATCCCTGATGGGTGATTTTCACATAAGCAAGGCCCCAAGACCACAATCCCCAGAGTATTTTTTGCTTTTCTGTGCCTTGACATATTTGCTGCTGCCATCTTTCTCTGGTATCTTCCCTTTTCTGACAAAGAATGGAGGAGTGTTGTAGAACATTATTTTAAGACTTGTTACATTTGTTGATGCCATGTAACATTTATTTAATGACACAAACGCATTAAATTCTTTAATGTTACCTTTGTTTAACTCTGAAGCTATGTTGCTTTGCCTGACTAAAGCACCCAATGGTCTAGTAAAGATATGAATGGCTAATATCAAGGCAGAAGAAAAAATGAGCATGGCTGTAACACAGAGAGATTAAGTAGAAGGAGAAATATGGGAGGAGGAGGAGGAGAAGAAGCAAGAGAACAAAGAGAGAGAGGAGGATGCTGGGGACCATCCAGTCACAGAGTAAGAGTGTATTTGCCAGGAGTGGAGGCTGAACTAAGCAATATTGGGAACTTGGGACCTTGAGATCCCTTGCCCATGCAGGGGATGGGTAGATGTGGAGAAGAAAGAATGACCTGATGTGGTGGGAGGGGGAAGGGACCTTGATTAAGGATATACAAGGATAGAAAAAGTGACTTCTTTGTTCATAATAATAAAAAAGAGAAAGAAAAAAAGAGTGTAAGTAAGATATACAGAAGTAAAAAAAATTAAAAAAAAAGATCAAAGGCATAAGATACGTGGGAAAATTTAAAGTTAAGAAAAGCTAGTAAGAAACAAGCCAAGCTAAGGCTGGGTATTTATAAGAGAAAAAATAACCCTTTATTTGTAATTCATTTGCGAACTATGTGGTGGGTCCCTGCAAAAGAGCAAAAAGTAAAATAAACAAAACTAAATGACATTCGAGAAGAAATGGATGAGAAGAGCAAAGCAGAGGTGTGGGTGGACTGGTGCGGAAAGAAGAGAGGGAAACTGTGGTCAGGGTGTAACGTCATTAAATTAATAAAAAGCATTCTCTCTACCCTGTATCTCTAAAATTTCAAGGCTATTATGTAACAAAAGTTTTTATATGCATGTATATCTCATTCATGTATATATATATACATACATGTATATGAAAGATAATGTTAAATATAACTTTTCATTCTTCCTAATGGGAACGATCATCAAATTGGTAGCTTCAATTCATTTAAAGCTATACTGAAATGGTCCCTGGTGAATTAATGTTATCTGTCACTCTTCAGTTAACGTAATCCTAATCAGTCTCATGAAGTGAGCATCTCACACCACCTGTCTCATCCCACTTACACTCTATTCCTGCACTATCATTACTACTTAATTTTCTCCTTCTTTACTGATTTTTCCCATGTGTTCTAAGATTTTTGTATCCCAAAATGCACTATAGATGTGAATTTTATATACTTCTCATGCTCCCCTATCTCTAAGTAATAGCAAACAAGCACTTCCATCTCCTCTTGCTCTTAATTTATCTTCCATATTAGATACTAACTTTGAGGACATACTGGTGTATGTATCCTACTTTAGTTTCTTAATTTCGTGTATGGGGGTCTTTCTAGATGAAAAGTGAAGTTTCACATGTAAGAATTGTTATTTATAGTAGACGGAATGCCAGAAGATATTCAAAATTACACAGATAAAGACAGATATGGGTAATACATTCTCCTCCAATGGCATAGACTCAATTCTATTTTTTAACACCTATAGCAGGGCCATTATAAGGATCTTTTACAAACTTACCACTTGTTTGATTAAGTCCATGTTCAGACAAAGAATGTTGTGAGATGTGTTTAGAGGAGTGAATATCTATTTAAACCAGACCAAAATAAAAGTTAGAAGGCAGGCCACAGAATTATTTCATCCCAGATTAGTTTGGATAAACCAAGAGACTTTTTGTGTGCTTGTTAATTTTTATATTGTAATTTAATTACAATGTTTCTCTCCTCCCTTTCCTCTCTCTAAACCCTCCCATTTGTCCTTCCTCATCCACTCTCAAATATGTGGCCCATTTTTATATGTTGTTATTATATGTTTATATGCATTAAAATCTATACATTCTTAAATATAACCTGTTGAGGTTGAGTTCATACTATATTACTTGTATGTATCTTTTCAGTGTTATTTGACATTGGACAACTAACTGGTATGCACTGGAGGATAATATATTACCACTAATTCATAAGTCAGCATAGGACATAGTAATAGTCTAGCAACTTTTACTCTTATACTCACAAATATGTATAGGCCTCACATTTCATCAAGGAAATTTTCCTGTGTAACAGATGGAGACATGCACAGAAAAGCACATCCAAAATTCAAGGCAGGGAATCCTATTCCCAACAGAAAACTCTGCTGTACTAAGGCTCAGAGAACATTGTGAAAGTGGAGAGGAAAAAAATTCATAAGATCGGGGAGTTTGCTCTGAGATTATGCTCCTAGTAACTCCATATGCAATTATTCTCATAAACTCTCTACAACGTGAGCTTCTCAAATGTGAGCTGAACAAGGATAACACCATCAAACATAACAAATTGAACAGGAAAAACCCAGATGACCTCATTCAACCCTACACAAAGAAACAAGGGTAACCAAGTAAAGCCAGAAGCAGGAAAGGTAGTCATGGCAAGGGAAGAACAGAGCATTGGTTTTTCCAAAACAAGATTTATTTTAATTTTTGTATTATGTATGAGTGTTTGCTCAAATGTGCATGTGTTTACATGAGTATAGGTGCTCCCTAAGGCCAGCTATGCCTAAGATAGTACTGAATCCCGTGGGCATAGAGTTACAGCACCCAGGTGGATGCTGAGAACCAAACCAATAAGTGCTCTTGACGACTGGGCACTTTTCCCACCCACCCACCCCCACCTTTTAAAAACTAGGTTTTTGCAACTAATGACATTAATTAATGTTATTTACAACAGTATAGGCAACTTTTGGCTCATCACACCACTAAGAAAATCTTTATTTCCTAACAAATGTAAATTACTCAAATATCTTTGTATTCTATGTCTTTTGTGTTTCCCTTTCAATCATGAGGGAATAATGTCAATCATGTGAGATATTTCTTCTGTGTAATCTTAGCTGCTCTAATTTCAAGATAATTACAGCCATGTGTATAAAAGGGAGGGTTCTAGAACAATATTAAATATTAAGAATAGATGCTACAGTGTTCATCTGAAAAATACTATACCATCAAGACAGGAAGTGTATAGAAATTAAACTCTAATAAAGTAACAAAGGCAATTTTAGCTCAAACTTAATAAGAGTACCAAGATTACATAAATATATTATCAACCAATCAATTCTAATTAGTTTCAAAATGAATCAGACAGAATTAACTACTTCCTATGCTTAGTTGAATGAAAGTATTAACTGTCTATTACATCAACATTATGCGATTTTATTTTGGTTTTGATGTTTTGAGGTTTTCCAAATTTAGCTTAGTGTTTTAATTAGTTATTTATACCTAAGTATGTAAGATGAATTACAGTATTGTATATTAGAACAGTATTATATATTAGAAATTCCTGCTCACTAATCAAAATGTGGAAAAGTTCTCATTGTATTCTATAGTTTTACCAAGTTAAATTTAAATAACAAATACCTTTCTGTGAAATATTTATTTTGATGTTTTAGAGGATTAAAGGAAAATCCACAAATTCTCATTAGTAATGTTCATTAACTTATCAATAAACAAATTTACTGATTAATTTAAAATTTGGATAACATTGCTGAAATCAAGTCTTCTTTTATCAAGTTAATTACTTGGGTCGTTATTACATAATGCTGTACACTCACAAAGATCTCATGAAAGCATTGGTATTTTAATCTTCCTGCTCTTGCTGACCATTTATAAATAAGAAGCACATATATATATATTATATGTATATATATGATATAATATAAAGGTGTCATGTTAATGTATTTAAAGTTCTTTTTACCTGAAATATTGCTATGCTATAAGCTTTGTAACAAGTCAGCATAAAATTTTGAAAGGAAATTAAGAGGAAATACACACACACACACACATATACACATACACACACAGACATGCACTGCAATCTTTGTTTTTTAAGAACTTTGAGATTCAGGTCAAATATCAAGTTTATAGACAATGACTGTCCCTGCCATTGGATATAGGAGTGACATAATATAGGCTAGAGATGGCTTTTCTGTTTTTCACAACAACACTTTCATTGCATTCTTCTTGAAATTTGTAATAGCAGCACATCTCCTGTGCAAATATCTACATTTTCTGTATCTAACCTGAGAAAAGGAGTTCTTTCACAAAGTGAGTAATCAAAGTTTTATCAATTACATCAGTATATAATTACTATGGTTAAAAAATATTGCAGTTATTAAAAATGTGAATAATAAAAAATATTCTAATGTGTGGTTAACAATTTTATTTGTTTTGTTTTAGGTTTAATTTAAAGTCTCTTTAAATCTCACCAACACCCTGCTATTCAGTACACATTGTTTCTTTTTTATTATTTTTAATTAATTTTTTATTGTGAATAAAGTCATATTTTTTATCCATGTATACCCTTGATCAAATTCTCTTCCCCTTCCCACCCCTTCCAGTTACTCTTCCCCACATCACTTTATCTCCTCCCCACAAAAGCAGGAGGTTCCAAGGTCCCAGTGTGGCTTAGTTCAGCATCTACTCCAGGCAGATCCGCTTTCCTCACCCCAACATCAAGACTGGGTCAAGTGTTTCTTTCTGCTGTTGAAAAGTACCTAGACTCATTCCTAGTCATTTATGAATGTGATTTGAATTCTAGCCCTGTGCTTCCTTGTCTTGGCAGCTGAGACATCTCTGAAACCGAGAGTTTTAGTGTTCTTTTTATGCACAGGCACTAAGATGCATTTTGTGTCCTTTAGCTCGGGTAAATTTCTATCTTATCTCTAGAGTGGACTTTCATGAATGCATCATGCCACTTCATGTCAAGCCTTCTTGGTGCTTAAGAACAAAGTGTTTGTCAGGTCTGTCCTCTGAGACAGTAATAGCATTATCATAGTTACATTCTATAACAGTTAAAAGATATAGGCATCAAATAATATTGCTGGTTGTAAAATATGGGTTAATATAAGTTCCATGAAAGATAAATGACAGCCTTCTGTTTGTAGAAATAACTACTAAACTGATAATTTCATATAAAAAGATAAATTTGAATGAATACAATTACAAAAAATTCAAAGATATAATTGTTTATTGTACTTGCATAATTATCTCTATCATAAGGAATATATCTCAAATGACAAATCCACTTGCATGGAATTGGTCAGATTTATATTCCTGGAACCACCAATGGGTACAAAAGGTGATTACATGATTTACAAAGTAAATATTTATGTGGAATAGCAGTTTGTATAATCCCATGTCACTGCATTTTTATTACTTTGAAATCTGAGTTCCGTTTGAAATTGCTGGTGTTTTTGCGATGAGCTAGATTTTAAAATTTTGAGTGTATAATTCAGACATGAGTAAACATTTTCATGATATTTCCTAATTTGGGTAGATGCTCTCATTCTCTTTTTATTTCTTTCTTGTCTTTCTCAGTGTTTTCACATGCTTAATCTTTGTTTGGTCAGTAGTTACATGTGGATGTGTAGTGGACAAAAGTCCATTAAGTTTACTTGGGAAAAGTGACATATTCCTTCTTAAGTGAGTCTTGTCTCATTGCACTGAGGCATAAAATTGCAAAAGTTCTGTGAATAGATTGAACTTCAATGTTTTCTCCAACCACAGTTTAATCTTTGGGTCTATGGTAAAGGTTTAATCAAGTCTAGATTCCAAGAGTAAGGTTTACTTCCCTAAGCCTCCATTGCTTAATGTGAAAGATAGTTTCAGGCAATCTATTTTTCCTCTTCACAATTTATTTGTGAGTTAGAGAGAGCAAATTTACTTGGAAGAAGAAATGGCCCTTTTACTTAACAAGGTTCAGAATTTTTGGAGAATTCTTTCCCAGCACTTCTTGTGTTCAGTTACTCAACTTCATTTCATTAGGTATTATATAATTTGAAGCTGAGAAGGACTCATCAAACCTCAAATAGTCAGAACTGTACTAACAAAGTAGCTGCATTTTCAATCCCCCAAAGGATGAGAGAAATAGTAAGTCTCTACATAGGAGAGAAATATTGTTGGAAAGAATTACCAGACATCATCTTCTGAGAACTTGGAAACTACTCTTCTGCTTCATCACTTGGTTCCTAAGTAAAGTTCCATGGTAATGTTGAATTTTATAGTCAAAGAAGGAGCAAGGCAGAGAATGTAACCAACCCCTCACTCCCTTTGTTAGCTCTTTCCTCAACCTTAGCTTTGCACTGAGCAGATGTTGAAAAGCTAATATATTGTTTCTCTTGTACTGAGAAAGATTCTAAGTTCTCCAAGTCAATATTGAAACTTGATATTTTCTTATGCAGATATGAAACCCCATTTAGGCTGAACTCAAGCTCCAACTCTGTCTTTAAACAGGAAGAAACAAAACATTTTTTTCTTTATTGAAATTAACAGAAAGCATCATATAAATTCTAGACACTTCTTTCTTTTCTGCTGTTGACACACTTATTTTGGGATTAACAAATGCTGTGAAAAATATTCATTTTGTTTGGTGTAATCTATTAAAAATTTATGATTTCTAGATAATATAATAAAATTCTTCTCTGTAACCTATTGAATCTGCTTTCAACATTTCACATCATTATTAGCACTATTATCTTACATGTTCCTACTAGTATGCCTCATTAAGCAGTACATAAAGCATTTCACTGCTTTCCTAATTCAAAGTTTCAAAGTCTATATTACTTCAAACAAAAATATGGTCAGGCCTATCACAGCACTACCTTAGTCCCTCATACCAAAGTTGTTGTTGTTGCACATAAGAACAGTTCACACTACCAGTAACCACACTAAAGTTTATTCAAGGAAGTTTCCAGGCAGGTGCAAGAGAAGAGAAGCAGAAAGAGAGGGCAACCCCCTCATGGCAGGGGTTTACATAACCGTGCCTAAAGTATGTTTATGAATGAAGGAGGTGCAGAGAGTGCCCAGGGTGCCCAGATAGCTGGCATGTTATGTGGGTTTACATGACTCCACCTGGGTTATGAATATGAATGAGAGGGACCTCAGCACGTGGCATGTTCTACCTGCACCATGTCAGATTATTTGGACTATCACGTTTACCAGGTAGCTACGATGTGTCAGGAATCCTTACAAAAGTCTGTCTTAGTTTGGGATTTTACTGTTGTGAAGAGACACCATGACCACATCAACTCTTACAAATAAAAACATTTATTTGAAGGGCACACTTACAATTTCTTAGGTTCAATCCATTATCATCGTGGCAGGGAGCTTGATGGCATGCCAACAGCAGTGGTATTGGCTACATCTTGGCTTGTGGGCATCAGGAAGTCAATTTACCATCACACTGATGAAAGCTTGAGAAAAAGAAACGTTAAAGCCCACACCAACAATGACACACTTCCCCCAACAATGTCACACCTCCTAATAATACCACTTACTTTTGGAGTCATTTTTTTTTAAGCCAACACAGTAGGCAAGAACATAACAAACAGTAATAAAATACCAAACTGTCATCCCTGAAAATATGTGAATGAGAAGCATTATATAAGTTGAGCATGTTATACTTAGACATATATATGTGTGTGCATATACATTTATTCATTTGATAACAATTATCAAGAAAAGAACACACAAGTTTGAAAGAGAGAAAAAAGGAAGTATAGAAGGATTTATAGGGAAAGGGGAAGGAGGAAATAATACAATTATATTACAATCTCAAAAATAAAAGTGTGTCACTGTGGGGGCAACATTTGAGTTCTTTTTTGCTCAAACTTTCCCAGTATGACAGTGAGTAAACTTCTTGTTGCATGCAAGAGATATCATGCTCAGCTCCAGCAAAATGTCTGCCTGCATGTGGCCATGCTCCCTGCCATGAAGATAATGGACTAAACCTCTGAAACTGTAAGAGAGACACCCCAATTAAATGTTTTTTTATGAGTTATAGTGGTCTTGGTGTCTCCTCACAGCAATATTTATTCCTAAATTCAGGTAAGCTTAGAAATAGCTAAGTTATCTCAAGGCATTTTCTTTGGATGGTTTTCTATGCAAATTCTCAATGGTCTAGCATACCTAAAGTTTTCATATACAATTTTTAGTTTTGATTGTTTTGCATCTAGTAAACTACCCTATTTCATAAACATGTTTAAATAAAATGTATCATATATATGATCATAACATCCTCTCTACTATTGAGTATTTTACTTCTCAGAGAATATAATATTTGTAGTACAAATGGAAAGGAAATTATATTTAAAATCCTTAAACACTTGATGTAATCAAATAAAATAACTTCAAGAGAAAAAATTAAACTCTAACAAAGACACCTGCTTTCTCCAATGTCAGTATTCCTTTGTTTTCTGCAGTTCTTTGTATTGGGTTGAAGAATACTCATGGGCCTTTCTTTGTCTACTTCAGCATATTATTGGTGTCCTCTTTGGTCTGCTCATGTCTTGGCAGTCATTTGGTGAAATTTTATGCTTGTAGTATCTTCTTTTTCTTCTTGGATAGACAATCTCACAAAAAATTCTCTGATCCTCTGGCTCTTGGGGTATCCCAGTTTTTACAGTGTTTCCTACCTAAGTCTAGGTGTGGGAGTGTTCTGCAGATTTGTTCACTGGAGTTGGTTTTCACAGCCATGCAGTTTGATTAGTTATGGTTTTCTGTAGTGGTCTCCACCTGTTGCAAAAAGACGTTTCCTTAATGAGGGGTGACAAATACAATTATCTGTGGGTTTGAGGACAAATGTTTAGAATGTAGTTTAGGAATATTGAGGCTTAGCAAAATGACATTTTATGTTCTCCCCCAATATCCACCATTTTACTAACATGGAGTTACCTAGGTTTCCAAAACCAAGCATGTTTTTCTGCTTTTTGAGTCAGTCTTAGAACAAATTAGAAAGCAACTGCTTAATGCTAAAGTATGTTGCTGATATTGCACCCAAAGTGTTGGAGTGCCATGCTAGTTGTTTTTACAGGCATCGTAGCTGAGTAGGAGTGTTATCTATTTTCTCCTTTGGAAACTTTTACAGTACATTCTTGTACCTTGAAAGCTAGACCTCAGAGAGGAGTCGTCATTCAGGTCAGCTCTAGTTCAAGGCCTTACTTTGAGGTGCATGGAGTCTTCAGTTATAAAACTTAGATTTTACCTCGAGGTTATACTGTTTGTAAAACTTGTAAGTACGACATTATATCCGAATACAATTTAAGATATTTTTTCCATTATTGAACTTTGGATATAAGTGTATAATTTTATATCTGGCCTCAAAATTTGTTATCAAGGTAGAATGAGCCACCCTGTATCCTAGTTTCTTGACATACAAAATATGTGTAATATAATCACTTACTTCATAGGCTATTGTGATGTTCATAAGTTAATTCATCCAAATAATCCATTGTCTGCTTAACATATTTACTGCCAATATTTGGGGGTAATATATATATATATATATATACTATAAATATTTTAAAGGATATTAGGTAAATCAGGAATAAAAATTGACACATATGCTCACTCGTGTAAACAAAAATATTTTTAGTAAATAGTTATACCTCATCTGGAACTCTGCCAGAGTACTGCATCTTCCATAATAAATAGCATTTAGAATTACTTTGGAGTAATAATATTTTTATAGAGCTTGGTTTAGCCCAAGTCTTTCCAATACTTACTCCTTTTTTTTAGTTATAAAATCTTGTTCTTAGGCTTTTACCCAACTAGCTCTTATAACTTAAATTAATCTTTTTCTTATTATTAATCTATATTCTGCCACATGGCTCAGTTACCTCCTCTCTATGTCTGACTTCTTCAGTGTCTTTCTGGTATCTCCCTCACTTAGATTCTGACCCTCTGAGTTTCACTCTCTGCCAGGCCAGAAAGTCTTGCCTATTCTCTCCTGCCTAGCTATTGGCTATTCAACTCTTTATTACCAGTCACAGTGACATATGTTCACATAGTTTAAACAAATATTCCACATTTTCCCACTTTTGTCTAAATAAAAAGTAGAGATTTTAACTCTAACAAAATAAAACTATATAAAATAACAATTATCAAATATTATCTAAAGAAGAGGTTTTAAATTTAACAGAGTAGTTAACAATAACTATAAAGAAAATAAAAATCATAAGTATGACATATCAAGGGTGATAATGCAAATAATTGGCTACACATAATATTACTTTGTGTTCAGCTTTCCCTCTGGATCTTTTTTTCCTATACCTGTATATCCCCATTCAAGGTCCCTTTCCCCTCCCGCCACATCAGGTCCTTTTCTCTTTCTCCACAACTCCCCATCCCCTCCCTGGGCAGGCTGCAGATAGTCCCATAGTCAGCATTTTAAATTCAATTTACTTTTTTTCTTGATAAATACAAAATAAAAAAAAAATGTAATTAATACACATGGCTATATTAAAATTTTAATAAAATTATTTTCCAGCAGAAAAAAATTTAACAGAGTAAAACTATGTTAAGACTATTGTTTAAGAACAATTATAAAGTAAGAATTACATTTACAATGTCTAGTCCATTTGCATTTGGCAAATTCAGAAAAGATATTTATTTATCCTACCTTATTGAGTCCACAGTTTGTATCAAATTCACTTTATATCCAAACTTGTATTACAAATCCAAAACTACCTTTTTAGATCTCAAAATTTTTTTAAAAATAAACCACTTAAGGGTTGATATCTC
>PVIH01004314.1:42081-108124 GCA_004025045.1 Sigmodon hispidus
ATCCCTGTATATCCTTATTCAAGGTCTCTTCCCCCTCCCAACACATCTGGTCATTTTTTCCTCTGCAACTCCCCATCCCCTCCCTGGGCAGGGAGCAGACAGTCCTATGGTCCCCCTGACCCAATAATGCTTAGATCAGTCTCCACTTCTGGCCAAATCCAGTTCTTTCCCCCCTCCTTCAAGAGTGAGTCAGGTGTTCAACCTTATATACTTTATACCTGTTTTGTGAATTTCTTTTATTTCCATTCAAAATGATTTTCCTACTTTTTAAATTAAAGTGTGTGGAAACAGTGAGTCTCTATATGCTTGTTTATATGTTACATTTGTGTGTGGTGCTTTTGACAACTACTTTTAGACCAGAAGCACATAAAAACAAGACTTCAGCTTCTAAACCTGCTTGCTTGGATATTGTGTTATACATTTACCTTGTTATATGAGACCTACAATATCAGTCTATTTAGCTTGTAAGGAATAAGTGATGAATAATTCACAGCATGTAAAAATTAATAAGGAACTCTGATTTTAGAAACTTCAAAAATAAAAAGTGAAAGCTATCTTATTTATCATGAGTCATACTTTTAAAATATCAGAATTATTTTATGAAAATTATTCTAAAAGCATATACCTTAGAAATATGTGTGGATATACCCACAGAATTCATTATGGAGGTGTACAAAAGGACATGCTTTACTACATTTCCATCTAATTTTAAATCACACTAAAGAAAAAAATCAGCAGGACTGATGACTTGTATTAGGCACTGTGCTCTTATGGGAAATAACACTATTTTTTGTAAATGGTATAACAATAGAAAAGTGTGGAAAAGTGTAGCTATGTATGGCAATGTGCATTAAATGTTTTGGTATACTGTGTGTGCCCGTATAATTTCCTAAATTTGAAAGACAGAAAAATTTCTCCTTCAGAGCCACTTCAAATATTACATCCCTTCAGGGTTTCCTCCTTACAAGGAGCAACTGCTAGTACCAATATCCCCTACCTTCAGCAGGATACAAGATTAACCCAAAGAAATCAGTAGCCCTCCATACACTAATGATAAATAGGCTGAAAAAGAAATAAAGGAAACATCACCCTTTATAATCACTGCAAATAGCACTAAATACTTTGGAGTAACTATAACCAAAAAAGTAACAGATGTTTCTGAAAAAAATTTTAAATATCTGAGAAAGAAATTGGAGAGAATATCAGAAAATGGAACATCTCCCATGTTCTGTTCTGGGTTATATGTTCTTTGTATTTGTAAACTCTTGTTTCTGATGCAGTTTTTTAAGTTATATGTAAGGTTGCATATATTTGAATAACAGATATACTTTAATACATACAAAGAGGAAAAGAGAGAGAGAAAAAATGTGAAATAGTTGTTAAGCTAATGCCATGTACATTACTGTACATAGTTGTCTTTTTATGGTAAGAGCACTTAAAAATCTATTTTCTTATTATTTTACAAGAATACATTGTATTGTTATGAACTCTACTTTCCACAATGTACTTTAACTTTAAAAAAATGATCTGATTTTATTTTTGACAGTTGTAATTAATTATAATAACCTAAGTGAAAAATGAAGTATTACAATTATCAAAGAATTTTTTTGTACCTTAAAATGAATAGATAAAACACAGAATAATAGGTTCAGTAGATCTTGATTTGGAGGATGATTTATTAAGACTGCATTCACTGTGACGATGAGCTTTTATCTGTCCAGATAAGTTTTCAAAATAGAACTTACAAAAGGAAAGATAACATGCTTGCTCATAAACAATGAAGATTTCCTAAGTACTAACCTATTTGCATTTTTTATGAGGTAATATTTTAGAGAACACAAATATGAGGGTAGAAAAATGTATCTAAACATATTTATAAGTAAAACCATATATCATTACATAACATATTTAGTGGCAATATCTGTAGGAATATAATGGAGTTATGGAAGAGAATTTTATCTTAAATAAAGCCTGGCTTAACAAAAAGTTCAAGATAAGAAAAAGTGAAAATAAATGCTATCTACTCAAGCAACTGTTATGAATGGATGTGGACCAATATAAGTCATTTGGGTAATATACAGTGGTACCAGTCAATAAAATATTGCCACAAACACCTGAAAATGACAGTTGAAATCCCACTGCACTTATAGTTAAATAAGGGATGGACATAGGAGCATCTCTGTAGGCTTATGAATCAGATGGCCTGGCATACACATCACCAAAGAAGGAATCTTTTCAAATGAAGGTGGAAGAGATAAACTTGTTACAGCTGGTAGCCAGTAACTATAGACATCCTAAAATAGTAGAGAAAACAAATTCGTGATTCAATATAGAATAGATTAAGTTAAACTAATGAGTTATCACTGACTGCAAAAAAACCCCAAATATTCCAATTGAAAAATGGGGTTCTCCACCTGACTCACTTTTGTGGGAGGATAGACAAAACTAGATTTGGCCAGGAGTGGAGACTGATCCAAACATTATTAGGACAGTGGTACCATAGGACTGTCTGCTCCCTGCCCAGGGAGGGGGTGGGAAGTTGTGGAGAAGAAAAATGACCTGATGTGGTGGGAGGGGGAAGAGATCTTGAATAAGGATATACAGGGATGGAAAAAAAAAATCAGAGGGAAAGCTGAACACAAAGTAAATATATGTGTAGCAATCTTATTTGCATTATCACCCTTGATAAGCCATGCTTATGATTCTTATCCTCTTTATAGTTATTGTTAACTTTTCAGCATTTTAAATTCATTTTACTGTTTTTTTGATAAATACAAAATAAATAAAAAAAATGGGGTTCTCACTATTGGGCATAAACCCCAAAGGCGCACACTCATATCCCACAAACATTAGCTCAACTGTTTTCATTGCAGCATTATCCATGATAGCAAAAACCTGAAAACAAACTAGATGCCCCTCAACTGAAGAATGGATGAACAAACTGTGGTACATCTACACAATGGAGAGCTACACAGCAGTAAGAAAAAATGATATTCTAAAATTTGCAGGCAAATGGATGGATTTGGAGAATATCCTCCTGAGCAAGGTCACACAAATCCAGAAGGACAAGCAGGAGATGTACTCCCTAATTAGTAAACCTAAGGAGAAGCATTCTTATTTTATTGAAAGAAGGGACATCTTTAGCATGAATGTCTTGGATCTTTAGCTTTCCTTACTATTTGTAACCAGTATCCATCTGCATTTGTTCTCCTCGAATTCCTATGAATTTGCTACTGTGCAATCCACTTCTAAGAATTATACATAATGAATAAATGAGAAAAAAAGTTAAGTGACAGAAACTTTAAAAAGGCACAGAATTCTGGCCCAAACTCCCAATCCAGTCAAAGAGAGTGAGGAGGGATTATATAAGCAAAGGTGTCAAGATCGTAATTCGGAAACCCACAGAGACAGTTGAACTACTGGGAGCTCATTGGCTGTGGACTGACAGTTGGAAACCTGCATGGGACTGAACTAGGTACTTTGAAAGTAGAAGACAGTGTGTGGCTCGGGCAGATTGTGGGGCCTCTGGCAGTGGGACAAGAATTTATCTCTGGTGCATGAACCGGCTTTTTGAAGCCCATTCCCCATAGAGGGATACCTTGCTTAGCCTTTCATATGGTGGATGGGTTTAGTCCTGCCTCAATTTGATATACAGACAATATAGACCTTATATTCTCTGAGAAATGGATGAGGTAGGGAAAAGCTGTGGGCTAGTAGGAGGAGGGAAGGGAAGGGAAACTGTGGTTGCTATGTAAAAGTAAAAAAAAAAATACTTTGAAATAAAAAAATGTAACTTAAAAAATAATTGGAAAAAAGAAAAAAAATGTGGCTCAGAGATAAAAAGGGAATTTTCAACAGAAGAATTTAACATTACTAAAAGACACTTGAAGAATGAGGCGAGCTGGGAACAAATTCTGAGAGACTGAAATGGTTGAGTGAGAGGAGCAACAGTGAGGGAGTAAGAAGAAATGGATATCTTGATAGAAGTAGCCATGGTGGGGTTAGAAGGAAACCTGGAACTAAGGAAACCTCCAAGAACCTATATGATGTCCCTGGCTAGAACTCAAAGCAATAGTAGAGGGTGTCTAAAAGGACTTTCCTTATAATCTAATAAATGACCACCATAATTGTCATTAAAAATCCTTCATCCAGCAATGGACAGAGGCAAAAGCAATGATTCATATCTAAGCACCAGGTAAAGCTCCTGTCCCAGCTGAAGAGAGAGAGATGAGTCTATGAGCAAAGGGATCAAGATCATGAGGAGAACACCAGAGAGAAGGCTAACCAGAGCTATCAGGAACTCACTGAATAAGAAACAACCACTGATAAACCTTCAGGGAAAGGAACTAAACCTCTAAAGGTAAAAGACCATAAAATGGTGTCGACAGTTTGTGGAGCAGTAGTACTGATTCCTCTTGCAGTAGAATCAGACTATGTTCCTGATACATCAACTGACACCTGAGAGCCCATTCCGTATAGAGGAACACCTAGCCCAGCCTTAAAACTGGGATGAGGGAATTAGACTTACCTCAACTGGATATGCTAGACTGAACTGACCCACCTTGGGATTCCTTAACTACCTTGGCCAATTGATTGACAGAGGAGCATAGGAGGATGCTGAGGGAGGAATAGGAGGGAATGGGAGAAAAGAAGAAATGGGGAGCAGTGGTATTTAAGAAAAACACCTTTTAAATAAATAAAAAAAAATTGAAAAAGAATTACTTCACATCCTTAGCCATCAAATAAATGCAAATAAAAACAACACTGAGATACCATCTTACACCTGTCAGAATAGCTAACACAGATGACAATCTATGCTGGCAAAAAGGTAGAGTTAGGGGAATATCCCTCCATTCTTGGTAGGAGTGTAAACTTGTACAGCCACTTTGGAAATCAGTATGGGGGTCCCTCAGAAAACTCAGACTCAATCTACCCAATGATCCAGCAATACCACTATTGGGTATATAACCAAAAGATGAACATTCTTACCCCAAGGGTATTAGCTCATCTATGTTCATAGCAGAATTACTCATAATTGGCAGAACCTGGAGACAATTTAGATGCCCCTGAATTAAATAATGGATTTTTTCCTTATTATTTTATTATTGCTAAAGTCTCATTTTTCATCTGTTTATTCTCTTGTTCAAACTCCCTTCCCCCCTACCACAAATCCCAGGCACTCTATCTTCTCTCCATCTCCTTAACTCCTCCCCAGCTAGGGTAGGAAATGCCAAGGTTCCAAAGTGGCTTAGTTCAGCATCCACTCCTGGTAGAACCACTTTCCTCATTTGACATCAAGACTGGGTCAGGTGTTCCTCTGGAGAGACTGGGCTCCAAGGTGCCAGCCCAAGGTGCTTTAGATCACAGCCTGTTCAGTGGGTATAATATGCAGCTTGGGAATGCTTAGTTTATTTGTTTAAATCACGAATGAGTGAGACCATTCCCTGCTTATCTTTCAGAGTTTGTGATACTTCAGTCAAGAGGATGTTCTCCAAATCCATCCATTTGCCTGCAAATTGTAGGATATCATTTTTTTCTTACAACTGAGGAGTATTTCTTTGTGTACATGTACCACAATTTGTTAATCCATTCTTCAGGTGAGGGGCATCTAGGTTGTTTCCAGGTTCTTGCTATTACAAACTTGTTATGAACATAATTGAGCTAATACCTTTGGAGTTGGAATGTGCAACTTTAGGGTATATGCCCAGTAGTGGTATTGCTGGATTCTTGGGGAGATTGATTCCCAGTTTTCTGAGAAATGGCCATACTGCATTCCAGAGTGGCTGAACAAACTTAGACTCGCACCAATAATGGAGGAGTGTTCCCCTTGCTCTGCAACCTCTCCAGCATAGGCTGTTATCTGTGTCTTTAATCTTAGCCAATCTAACAGGTGTTAGGTGGTATCACAAAGTTGTTTTGATTTGCATTTCTCTGATGGTTAAAGATGTTGAGCACTTTTTCAAGTGTCTTTCAGCCATTCATAATTCTTCTGCTGAGAATTCCCTGTTTAGTTCTAAACCCCATTTTTTGATTGGGTTATTCAAGGTTTTGGGCTCTAGTTTCATGAGTTCTCTATGTATTTTAGATATCAGTCCTCTATCACTCGTAGAGTTGGTGAAAATCTTTTCTCATTCTGTAGACCGTCGCTTTGTCTTATTGACAGTGTCCTTGACTATACAGAAGCTTCTCAGTTTCAGGAGATCCCACTTATTGATTGTTGTTCTTAGTGTCTGCATTACTGATGTCATATTTAGGAAGTGGTCACCTGTGCCAATGCGTCGGAAGGTATTCCCCACTTTCTTTTCTATCCAGTTCAGAGTGGCTGGGTTTATGTAGAGGTTTGATCAACTTGGATTTCAATTTTGTGCAGGGTTATAGGCTTGGAACTATTTGCATTTTCTACACACTACCATCCAGCTATGCCAACACCACATAGCTCTAAATTGGATGTCTCCATCAAATCTCTGCCCTCAAAGTTCAGGGAACCACATACAAGAGGAGGCAGAAAGACTGTAGAAGCCAGAGGGGATGTAGAAAATACCCAGAGAACAAAGCCAGTCATTCTCAGCCTGTAGGTAGCTCTTTTGGCAAACTTTTTATCTCCAAAGATATTTACATTCTAATTCACAACAGTAGCAAATTATAGTTATCTGGTAACAACAAAATGATTTTATGTTTGAGGGTCACCACAACATGTAGAACTGTATTAAAGAATCACAGCATTGGGAAGGTTTAGAACCACTGCAATTTAACAGAGCAAAGTTTATATAAATCCCTCGATACAGGAACAGCAAGCACAGAGCCTGCACATGTCAGCAAAAAAGTCCTTTGTGTATATATTATACATTTCAGTTTAGTATTTTTATGGGATTCCTGAGTATGCGAATTAGTGGGTCTCTGATTCTTGTGCCTTCTTTTTGGGCTCTTTTCCTTTTATTGGTTTGCTTTGACCAACTTTGATATGATAACTTTTGCTTTTGTCTTATTATAATTTATTTTGTTATCTTTAGAAAATGTTCATTTCAAATGAGAGCTAGAAAGAGGGTAGATCCCAGATGGGAAGAGAGGTAGGGGCAACTGAG
This sequence comes from Sigmodon hispidus, assembly GCA_004025045.1. Classification (NCBI taxonomy): domain Eukaryota; kingdom Metazoa; phylum Chordata; class Mammalia; order Rodentia; family Cricetidae; genus Sigmodon; species Sigmodon hispidus. Next base: position 49,164 of record PVIH01004314.1, read on the forward strand.
TGGAGTAAAGGAAGAGGTAACTTTAATCAAAATATTTTATGTAACAAAAATTTCTATTTCTATAAAATGGGTAGGAAGAAAAGAAATATGACTTGCCTAACCCTGTATAAATAATTGAAATTAAAACTAATTTCTACATTTAACCTTCTAACCTAAGGAAATTTAAGAACTTTGAAAAGTCAACTAGAGTTTAAAAAAGGACATAAATTAATATATCGGTCACTATTCTGCTTTTTGGTAATGTTTATCTCAGTATCTAAGAATCATGCATTATACACGACACACATTTTATAAAGCATTTTCCATAGTTAGATAATCATGATGGTATTTTCAGTAATCTTGGTTATTATTTTTTTGTCCTTTTTAAAAAACATTTTCTTGCTGTTTCTGAAGTTAGGTTTAAACTTCTGCTCCTTCTGCCACCCCCTGCCCACTGCCAGGATCATGGCTACATATCCCCATAATTGAGGTTGCCTTATTCTTTTTCATAAATTTAGAGAGTGCCTTAGTTTGCTTCCAAATGCTGTGATAACCACCACAACCCTTAGCAACTTGGTGAAAGAAGGTCCAGGTGTCCACCATCATAGTTCATCAGGAAGAAAAGCCAATGCAGAAGCTCAAATGCTGCAAGAACTTCAAGGCAAGAACAAAAGCAGAGGCCATGGGAGAATGTTGCTTGCTGTCTTCTTCTCTATGGCATGCACAGAATACTTTCATATACAACTCAAAGTCATCTACCCTGGGGTGGTATTGCCCTCAGTGGATTGGACTCTCCCACATGAGTCATTTTCAATGAAATACTCCCATGCAAATCAGATGGAGACATTTTCTTGTTTCCTCTTCTTTGATGCCCGTAGCTTGTGCTAAATTTTAAAAATATCTAGCACAGAAACTAAGACACAAGAAAAATTAAATCCCCCAAATCTCTACAGCTTCTAAGCAGAACAGTGCCCCACCTCAAAAGACCTGATTTGTTAACAGTTCCGTGAATCTGTTTATCAAGTTTTTTTCCATCTCTTAACACTGTGACTTGAGAATCATGAATATTTATATTAGAGTCCAAATTCATGTGTGTCATTACATAACCCATTCCCACTACCCTTTTATTTGAAATATGTAGCAGGGACTCAGAAGAGGTAAGAAACCCCTGGCAAAATATCATGACACCTATGTTTTCACCTGTTTACTAAGTGATAGTTACTAAAATAAGACCATTATCTTTACTGGAAATAACTAATGTAAATTTTAGAAAATTTGCCTTGATTTATCAAATATAGGACATCTGTTAATAATAAGCTACATTGACTACCAAAATCAAACATAGTTTAATCAGGCTTTGCACTTTTAATATACAACTATTTCCATTCAGCTATACTGAGTTTTAAAGGAAAAATGACTATTGCTGGATTATAATTGAGCCAAATTGAATTATAGCCAATAACATATAAATTGATTAGAAAACTGTGATGTAGAGCTTTGAAATCATCATCCCGATCCACACAAACCATTGTTTCAAAATTTGATATTTTGACATATAAAAATATTACTATTTATAAAAATGCATTGCCTATATCCTTGTTTTCTTAAAACTTCCTTGTTTTAATCTAAATGCAATTTCTGTATTTATATATACTAGCAACCAACAAAATATCTTTCCCTGTAAGTTGGCTACTACTATAAATGATAGTTGGTTGCATTTTCTTTCTTTATATAAACTATAAAATGTGAATCTACTTTCATGGAAAAAATACTGTATCTTAACAAACTAAACCTACTTAATGCAGAATATGACCCCAGGTAGCTTTTCACTGAGATAATGTACTTGATAGTAGAGCCAAGTTTGATGGAATTTATTCAAAGGGACACCACTCAGGCACAGCTCAGAGGCACAATTCAGACTTCACAGCATGATACAAATTTATTGCAACTCCACTCTGAGAAACAGAGGATAAAACACATTAAGAATTATTTTGTTATTGTTACTGGTGTTGCATGAAAATGCAGTCAACAGTGAAATACAAGGTTGTAAAAGATACAAAATATTACAATATTCTGTGGATTCATTTTACTTTCCTGTATTTTAATTTCATAAGTTTCATATATAAACCAGTGCTTTCACATAGATAGATTTAATTAAGAAAATGTCTGTGTTGCAAAATAAAGTTGTCTCAAGATAAAGCTGAATGGGACAGATACAAATTTCTTAGTTCAAATAGTTTTAAAAGACTATATCTAATTATCTTTATTAATTAAGCGCATTAATCAACTAATTCATTGTATTGATCAGAATTTCTAAAGGTTAAATAGGAAGCAATCTCAGACTAAGTATTTAAAACATCTTAAAATCAGTATAAGCAGTTTAAGTATTTCACACAAAAATTTATTTTAAATTGCACAACTTTCATAAAAGTTCTACTAATGCAGCACTCAAAATTTTCTTTTATGTACTTTTAGTATGTATAAGTTTTTTTAGACATCGCCACAGAATCATATTACTGATAATTTTTTATTTAACATTTTAATATTATTCACTTCTTTTACAGATACTTGTTATCTTTTCTCACACATTCCTTATGGACAGAAAATAAATGAACGTGATAATCAATAAAGCATAAGAAGTAATTTATAATTATTTTTCCTTAAGTACTATGTGAAGAAGAAAATATTTTTAATTTAACATTTGAAATGTTATATTTTGATTTTTATATGAAAGGATCACATAAAAAATATTCTTTCCTTTTATGATAATGCTAATTAGTTAGGGGAATGTATACTGATCATGTTTATTGCAGGATGTTAGTTAAGCCAAAAAGGAATTAAAGGAAGTACAGGAATTATAAGATAGTTGAATATTTAATACAGAAGATCAGATAAAAATATAACAATAAATGTCTGAATAATATCACCATAGAATAATGTGAATACCTGCAAAATATTGAAAAGCTATGAGCAAAGATTCTTTCTTTGTCCCTCCAGAAGATGCCAAATGCTCCATTTTATGCTTTTGACATTGAAGCTGCTCAAAAGTATTAATTTGCCCTGTTTCAAGATAATTGAAGTTACTTATAATAGTAATTTAAAGCTTTATTAATTACACTTACTATTTCTGTGATGCTTAAGCTACTTAAGAGAACAATTTTTTTTTTTTTGAATCACGTTTCAAATGAATGATTCCATATCATGGTGGCAAGAAGGCACGTAGTGTGGAAAAAAAAAGGCAGCTGGCCACATTGCTGAAACCATCAGGAGAAAAAGCAGGATGCTGGCTTTCTCTGTTTCCCCTTTTTTTTCTGTCTAGATTCTAGTCCATGCAATGTCAGCTCCCTCATTCATGGTGTGAATGACCTCCTAAGTTAAATCAGTCAACACCTTTTGGGACACATCTAGAAGTGTATCTGCTTAGGGATTCTAACACCAGCCAAAATAATAATTGAGATTAATAATAACATCTTACTAAAGCAATAAACCATTAAATCAGAAACTAAACTGGAAGTAATCATATAAATTTTTATACTCCTTATTTTATCTAGCATATAGAAATTATTTGTTGTAAATTCCCAATTATTAAAATTGTAACATGTAATCCTATGATGATTGCTTAATTATTTCACGATGGATCAAGAGCAAATATAAGATGTTCTTCAAAGATTTTTTTTATCAAGTATATTTCATTTTAATAATAAGCAGGTTGAGTGGAATATTTAACTTGATACTTTAAAAAGAAGATTTCATATCTATTTCCATTATAAAATTCCATAGACATTTTAAGTTTCACTCCAAAAAAAAAAAAAAAAAAAAAAAAAAAAAGATGTGTTTTACCAATTTAAGTATAATGGAGAATAATGATTTTGAGCAAACTTTTGGATAGAAAATAATGACTTTAATCATAAGCTTCAGTGCCATGAAAGATGTGTATTAAACCCACATGAGGAATAGCAATTCTTTCATTTTAGTGGGCAAAGGCAGGATTCATTTGTTTTAAAATTTTACTAATTGAATGTTAGTTTAGATTAGTTTCTTTAGAAAATCACAGTACAATGCTTCTCCTAGAATATTTCACTGCCAGAAGCCTTTACACTTCTCAAAGCTTTTGAATTGTGACCATTCTGCTTGTGTCTACATTTATTCAAGATAAAATGGTATCATGTGATACTTTACTTATTTGTGAATGCTTTGTGTGATGGAAATTTTCCTGGGAAGATGCCACACACATCTACGCACCTTGAAAAAGGAGCCAACAACAAGCTAATGTAGAGATACCACCAAAGTCCAACTTATTGAACCATGAGGTTCATAGGGGTTAGTTACAAAAGCATAAATGACTCAGAGAAAAGCTGCATCACCAAAAAGCCCACCCTGAACTAGTGACAGCTTACAAAAGTAGATGACCTGGAAAAAAATGCACAGCCTCCACCCAGCTCAACAAGTTGGAGAATATCTGTTCAGGTATTCTGTTGATTTACAAACCTCTTCCAGGTAACTTGCTGATTGTCACTTCTTCTAGGCAGCTGGTCTGTTCTCACATTCTTCTTCACAACTTCTATTTCTTGTTTTGTTTTTTTTTTCCTGAAAGGATATGAGGGACTTAGTCAATCTGGTCAGTTTCATGGACTTCCAGAAACTATTTTAAGTTGTTTATCTTCCTGCTTAAGGGGATTCTTGAATAATAGAATGCTTTAATATTGGAGAAAATTGTTATACAACAGAATAAAGATTTTGATCTCAAAATATTTACTTTAATATTTAAAAATCAGAAAGTTTGATTTTTAATTTTATTGTAGTTGTGATTGCTTAAAAAGTGAATGCATGTATATAGAAACCTACTTTTATATATCTTAGAAAAGTAAACAGATTTCTGGACAAAAACAGAATTATCTTTCTAAGTTTATGGCAAAAAGTCACCAATATATTGATTAATGTGAAACTGACAGATAAAATGAAAAATGTGCTATGTCACATTAAAATTTTGAGTAAACTGTATGATACAATTGATGATCAAAATTTTTTTCTTCTTCTTTTTCATTATTATGAGTAAAAAATTCACATTTTCTATCCTTGTATATCCTTAATCAAGGCCCTTTCCCCCTCCCACCTCATCAGGTCATTCTCTTTTCTCCACATCTCCCCATCCCTCCCATGGGCAGGCAGTCCCAAGGTCCCATGGTCCCAATATTGCTTAGTTCAGCCTCCACTCCTGGCAAATTCAGTTTTCTCCCCCCAACATCAAGACTGAGTCAGGTGTTCCTCTATGGGGAGTGGGATCCAAGGAGTCAGTCCAAGGTGTTTCTGGATGATCAAAATTTTTGTGCTATCAAAATTGCTGCCTAAATGAGAAATCTTGCCTGCCTCTTGACAAATGTTTCATGGTATCCAATTAATGCAAGTCAAAAATTCCCAGCAATGTCATGTGGCTGATCAACATTAAGAGTCCTTTATTTTCATTACTAGAGATAATCTACATATTCTATAGATCATATGTTCAGTCCCACAGAAAAAAGGGAAGAAAGGAAGGACGGAAAAAAGAGAAAATCCAAATGTTTCATTTAACTTTAATTCTTAATCTTCATTCATCTTTTGAATTCTTCTTTTCTTAAACTTATTTCACAATTTAGGCACAGAGAAAAAAATGTGTTCAATTTGCTTTTGAATATAGAAAAATATGTATAAATGGGTTGAAAAATGTCAAGATCAATAACAGTCAAAAATATAGAGCTTCAACTTGTCTCCTTTCTGATGTCTCTTTCTAGTTTGTTTTGTTTTCAATAAATAGTTATCCCTCTTCTTGAAAATAGATTCTTTTCTCATATACAGTAATTTAACATTTTTCCTCTCTCTTCCTCCTAGTACCCCACTGCCATCCCTTTCATCTGGATCTACTCCCTTTATGTTTCTCAATAGAAATAACAGGCTAAACTATATATGCAGAGAGAGTCTCAGCAATAGGATCAGAGACTGTCCCCCATGCTTTGGTTGGCTTTTGGAAACTCATACCGGACTTCCTTGGCCAGCCTTAGTACTGGGATAGTGCTTGGTTTTATGGTAGTTTGATATACTTTGCTGAAACCTATGGGAGACCTTCCCTTTCTAAGAGATTATGGATGTTGTACTGAGTCAGGAAGGAAAGAAAGAGAAGAGGCTGTGGTCTAAATGAGAAAGAAAGAAAGAAAGAAAGAAAGAAAGAAAGAAAGAAAGAAAGAAAGAAAGAAAGAAAGAAAGAAAGAAAGAGAGAGAGAAAGGAAGAAAAGAAGAAAGAAAGAAAGAAAGAAAAAAGTGAAAACAGGCTTCTAAGAGAAGACAATAAAACATAATAAAATATATTAAGAAGAAAAATCTATCACATCAAAGTTCGAAAATGCAAACCAATAAAAGAAAAAGAGCACCAAAGAAGGCACAAAAATAAGAGACTGTCCTGTTCATATACTAAGGAGACCCAAAGAACAACTAAACCCAAATGTATAATATATGTATCAAGGACCAGGTACAGATAAGTACAAACCTTTGTTCATGCTGCTTCAGTTTGTGTGAGTTTATCTGCACTATGCTCAGTTAATTTACAAGGACTTGTTCTCTTGTTATTCTCCATCTCCTCTGGCTCTTACACTTTCTGCACACTTGAACCCACATTCTCTGAGGGGAGAGATTTGATGGAGATAACTCATTTAGAGCTGTGTGTTCCTATATTTTTCCTCTATGGACTATCTGGATTTGGATCTCTGCATTTATTCTTATCTACTGAAGAAGAAAGCATATCTAATGATGGTTGAATAAGGCACTAAATAAGTATTGCAGAATATTGTTTTACCACTATTTATTTTACATACCCACAGTTTTAGGTTTTATCATGTGTTCCTGGAATCTAGTCTCTGATTCTTGGTTACATCAGCAGTATCTGGTATGGGTTTTGTCTTCTGGATTTGACTTTAAGTCCAACAATATATTAAATACATTGCTTGATTACTCCTAGTTTTGTACCACCATTGCTGTGTCATACTTTACAGGCAGCATAGCATTGTAGTTCAACGGGTTTGTGACTCGGTTGATTCTTACATTTCTCATTTGGTAGCCTACATAGCACTTGTCTGTAACAGAATAGTAAAGCATAGGAGTGAAGCCTTTATTCAGGCACCAGATTGACCTCTACATGTTTAAGTACTTGTGTGTGTGTGTGTGTGTGTGTGTGTGTGTGTGTGTGTGTCATTTTCAGAAATGGGCCTTGTTGGCAGTTTGTTGAGGGCAAACTATGGTATTGGCAACAGCTTGAAGATTTCTATGTGACCCTTTGGTGAACAATTCAATTGAAGGTAACGTAGTCTCAGTACTGAACAAGCTTTATTTGACGACCAAAATATGGTTATATAGGACACAGTATTCCCCATTATTTTGATTCATTAGGATCGCCTTCATATATTTTAGGAAGTTTTCACTGCACTAGATTTTCATTCCATCCCTCTAATTCTCCTTCATTCTGTCTCTCCCCACTTTTTCCTTCTCAATCCCATATACCTTCCATATTCATATTTGATCCTTTTGTTCCCATCCTCTCACACCTAATCCACCCATAAAATATCTTCTATTTTCTTCTTCCTTGGAAGTTCATGTGTCCTCATAAGTCCCTCTGTCTATTCCTAACCTCTCTGGGTCAATTGATGACAGATTAATTATAATTTATATTCATATATATAAGCTGTTTACCACTCTAGGTAAGGGCATAAACTGGTGAGCTCAGGGCCTAAAATGAGGCCACCTAAAGACTCATGTAATAGGCAACTTTATTCAGCACATCAGAGAATTTAAGCTCTGAGGGTTGAGTCGCGGAGTAAATTATACAGTCATGGGGACAAGCAGCACTTGTATAAAGCATGCCTTTCAATAGAGGCATATAAATGACAGCAACTGAAGTAAGCTCACTCTTATCTGCTACACCTGGAAGGAACACAAAAAACATTCCAAGGGAAAATTCTGTGTCTTTCAAAAAAATGAGGTCTCAAGATTTCTGTCTTATTTAATTAGAGGTTTTCTATAAGTACTCAGAATTCCCACATGACTTCATTATTGAACTGTGTGGTGACAATAAGTGAATACATACCATATTTATCTTTCTAGGTCTGGGTTAACTCATTCGGAGTCTTTTTTTCTAGTTCCTTACATTTGCTTAAAAATTTTATGGTGTCATATTTTTTTAATAGCAGAGTATTACTCCACTGTGTAAATGAACCAAATCCAAAATTTCATTATGTATTGCTTTACTAAGAGACATGTAGCTGGTGTTTAATTTTTGGCTACTATGAGTAGAGCAACATTGAACATGGTGGAGCAAGTGTCCTTGTGGTAATATGAAAAATTCTTTGAGAATATGCCCCAGAATACATGGATTTTTTTTCCAGGTAGATTAATTTCCACATGTCTGAAAAATAATTATATTGATTTAAATAGTAAATGTAAAAATTCTTGCTCCTGTCTGCAATAGATGAGTAATCATATTATTCCATATCTTTGACAGCATAAATTGTCAGTTGTGTTTTTGATCTTCGACATTTGGGCAGGAGTAAGAATAAGTCTTCATGTAGTTTTAATGTGATTTCCCTGCTAGATAAGATTTTGAAACATTTTTAAAAATGTTTTTTTCCTTTGATTTAATTAAAAAAATTTCTGTTTTTATTGTCTTTTGAAATTAAATTTTTTTTAGCCATTTAAGATTCACCTATTGAGAATTCTCTGTTTTTAATCCGTGCCCAGATTTTAATTGAGTTATTTCATTTTTCAGTGTTTAGATTTCTGAGGAATTTGTATATTTTGATATTAGTTCTATATTATATATTTAGTTAGTAGCACTGTGTCCCCATTTTCTAGACTATTGCTTAGTTCAAACGACAGGGTATTTTGACTCATGGAAGTGTTCTATTGAGATCCCACTTATTAATTTCTTCTTAGTGTCTGTGCTAATGGTAGTCTGTTCAGAAAGTCTACCTTGCCAATAACTTCAAGACTAGTGTGCATTTTCTCCTTCATTAGATTAAGTGCATCTGATTTTATGTTAAAGTATTGGATCCCTTTGACTTTGAGTTTTATGCATTTAAATTTTGATTCTCTCTCTCATAATCTTCAGCTTTACTCAGTTTATTTGTTTATAATAGTCATTTTGATGGAATTATCAAGTTTCTTGAAAGATAGAGTCATAAATGTGTAAACATAAATAATTAATTTTCTCCTTTTTCCTGAGTATTATATTTAATTTTCTCTAAATTAATTATTATATTTATAATTTTAGTATAACACTACATAAGAGCCACAAAAGTATGCACCCTTTTTTTACAATCTTAGAAAAAAAATGCTTTCACCTTTTCTCTATACAGCAGCACTTTAGTTACTTCATTTTTCTTTTTTTATGTTGGTGCATGATCTTTCTATGTGTATTTGAGAGGATTTACTATATTTTATTTTGTTTAGTTTTTAAAAACATATATTCATATTTATTATATTTGTGTGTGTGTGAATGTAGAGCAGTATGTCTGTGCTTTTATCATATGTGCATGCTGATGCTCACAGAAAACAGATGTTGGCATCAGATATCACTCACATTAAAGTTAAAGTACCCAACATATTTTGTGAGAAATGATGTCTGGATTCTGTGAACTAGCAGTAACTGTTCCTATCATTGGCGTCATCTCACTAAACTCCGTGTTTCACTTTATTGAATATTTTTTTCTGCATGTATATCATGTGACCTTCATTACTCATTTTGATGATGAGAAATATATGTTCATAAATTTGCATACATTGAACAAGTCTTACAACTTAGGGATAAAACCTACTTGATTTTATTTGTAAATCATGGTGAATTTGATTTGGTAGTGGTGAATAATAATTTTCACATTTGCTTTTGGTTTTATTTTCTAATATTTATTTAGTTTATAATTTTTACATTGGTGTTTATCATATGTATTAGCTTATAGTTCTCAAGTATTAAGTTTTCTGCATTGAGTGGGAGAGAAATTTGGAAGCATTTATATCCCTTTGAAACTATTAGGGTAATTATTAATAATAATCAGCTGATATACTGTTAATAAGTGCCACAATGATCATACCCAATGAACTACTTGGGGAAGGTCTGTAGAATGACTGTGAAGTTTCAGTGAAAACCAGATACCTGAGATGGCACATTTTAGAAAGTGAATTGAGAAGAAACCATAATAGGACTTCAGCCCTATGTTGAATGTTTGGTAGAAGAAGAGTGAGGAGGCCTAACAATGCCTGGAGGCAATCAGATGCCTGGAACCAATAATCCTAATTAAACACAGAGCAGCCTGTGAGAAAAGCCTGCAGTAAAGGGTGCTCATCTCTTTAGACACTTTTTTCTGTTCCTTTCACCCAAAGAAACAAAGTCTCAATTAAAAAAGAAAAATGAAACCATTATGATGATTTGTTTTGTTTTATTTAATATCTGATTATGTTTGGAGTATGGTATCTATTTTTTTCTATAATATCTACTGATTAAATTAGTATTTTCTAGGTAAATATGTGAGAGGCTCAGATAACTAATATATTCAATAAATTTAAGCAGTGGGTATCTTAAAATAAATTTACTAATAAAATTATTGACATTTGTCAATGTGAGCAATATTAATGTTTAGCTGTAGGGAAGTCATTATTACATTTGCCTTTGTTTGCAATACTTTTCAACTCTTCAGCAATCTGCTTTAATTGGTAACAGTTTTAGGCCTACCTCATTCATGTTTTTAAATTATAAATTAATAAACCTGATGCACAGAACAAATATGTCCAAATGCATTTAATCAAGGACACCTGGGTTCTGCCACTGTTCACTCAAAGTATAAACAAAATAAAGACAAAGATGCTATGATATATACAATGAGTGTAGGTAGAATCATACAATGAGTTGCCTTGGAGGCATATTCTATAAAATTCAGCTTTATAACAGCTAAACTAATACTTCTTACAACTTAACCCTACATCAAAGGATCACAACCCAGCTACTCCACACTATATTTTCCATGCATAGACAGAATGAGGTAACACTCATTTTAATTTTCCATCCTATTTATAGTTGCCAGATGATAATTATATATAATTATGAACTATGACATGATGCCTCAATTTATGCTTAAAATGTGGAATGATCAAATTAGACTAACAATTCTAGCTCAAGGGTTTGTGTGTGTGTGTGTGTGTGTGTGTGTGTGTGTGTGTGTGTGTGTGTGTTGAAAATATGCCAAATCTTGTGGTAAGGAGTGGGGGAAGTTATAGGTACAGTGTTACAGAGTTTTGGTAAAATAAGATTTTATAATATATACATATATATACATATATGTAATTTTAGGCTATACTTTTCTCAATTAGTTATACAACCATTGATAGTAATAAGATATCTACACAACAATAGTAATATACTTTGCATATACTTCTACCTATATTGTATCCATTGTTCAGTATCACTTCGAAGCTGTCATAATTTTCTCCCTGAATTATATTACTCTCTGTGTTCAATCTCTTTAATAATAATTAACTAATATGGTTTTTCCCACAGATCACATTTAGGCCACACATGACATCAAATTGACTACATATTTTTTATTTTAGTATTGTATTTCTTTGAGAGGACAGACAGAAAAGAATAACACATAAGCAAATTCACTATGAAGAATAAACAAGCTCTTATCAGTGAGTGAGAGTGAAGAGCATCACTTGAAGCAGAGTGTTGCTTAGGAGATACTGCCTAAAATATGTGTAGTATATCCAAGGACACTGTAACAGTAGTTCAGAACAAATAAATTGGCTAACCACACCCTAGATCTACTAGTAGATTCCAAATTCCTAGTGTTACTTGTCGTGAAAGTTGTTTTACCCATCTTTCTCTTCCATTGCTGTCTCTAGAACCTATTAAGGTACCAAAATAGGAAATGAGGCAACTATTCTTCCTGCTTCATCAATTACTTCACCAGAGTGGCTCAAATGAAGGGGATTATGGGAGCTTCAGCTTTGAATCAAATACAAAGTAAAATTCTGACATGACAGTATACTTAAGGAAATGCAATTTAAATTACAAAAGTTGTGAGAAAATAAGTCATAAGAAAAAAATACTATGTTTTGTTCAGGAATGGTAGAAAAAAATGAGCTCCACTCTGCCTATGAAATGGAATGCAAAATAAAATTGCTTTTATGAGCTAATTCCCAAGTTACACATTTTGCTGTAAATAGGATAAAATATGCAAAAAATTACATAGACCTCAAATAGACAACAATTTGATTAATGAAACTAGTACCTTAAACTCTGAAAACTTAAATAACATTTTCTCTAAATGTAACTAAATTGAAATAACATATTTTATCAGACTAAATGGCTCTGTGTTCTTGCATTATTTTGTAAGGCTGTATACAACCTAGCACAGGAATGTTTTGCTTTCTTTCATGAATATAATTGGTGGAGTTTGATAACAAGACACAAAAAAAGCTTTGCAAAAATTTTCCAGCCACATTCCACTTTGCTGTATTTCTTTAGGATTCTCAGTTACATTCTGAAAGGGATAAATAGATGCCTTACCTCATTTGCATAATGGAAGCATGGAGTCAGCGTAGCTGTTGCTCCAGCTATCCTGGCACTGAGAGTTTTAGAGTCTCAACTGATGTTTAAGAAGAGAACCTATATGCATTCAAATCAGTTCACTGTAGAGATACTTTTAAAATTTTCAAATAACAGCCTAATGTTTGAAGTAAATTGATTTCTAGCCCAAGCTAACTTGTTTAAATTGATTGAACCAAAGAAACACGTGTCATGCATCACACATATTTTAGTTTTTGCTCAGTTTAAAAGGAAGTTTTATAATAAAATTTTTATGTTAATATGTAAAACTGCAACATCTTTGCATAAATTAGACTCAGAGTCAGTAAATAACTGTTAACATAATTTTAAGGAAAGAAAAATAACTACCATTGTGAATATGTTTATGATGAAAATTCACTGGCTTAAGAGAACTTGAGAAAAAATTAACAAACATTAACTCTCAAAATGGGGAATATGACTTTAAATTCCCATTAAAACCAACTTTCACACAAGCAGAAAAAAATAAAATGAAAAGAGTAGAGTGGTTTTATTGTTCTTTTTTTTTCTGTCTTTCTTTCCTTCCTTCCTTCTTTTTTCCTTTCTTTCTTTCTGAAACAGAAAATGTTGCTGTCTAGGCTGCAGAGGCCTTGTAGCCTAGGTGGATGACCTGATATCTGTGACCCTGCTGTTCAAAGTCCCTCATGCTAGCATTACAAGCATACCTTGGAGATCTGAATCTTACCAAGCAGTCTTCCAGTTAGGATGCCTGCACAGCTATGAGATTTTTGTTTGTTTGTTTTGTTACACAAACATAGTCCTCCTTGGTTGGATTAATAGTATTTATTAAACAAAATTTCCATTCTTTCCAGCTGATAATTATGTTTGGTAGACTAGTGAATGTTAAAAACTTTTTTAAAAAATATTTTTACCATGCAGAAAATATCCATCTCTAGAAGAAAATTTTAAAAAATATTAAAATGCCTGTTCAAAATCCTTAAAAATATCTCTGAGCAAATTTCTAATATTGTTTCTTTATCCACAGCTGATTTAATTGACTTAAAAAAAACCCTTCTATTTTTAGTTTCTGTTAACCTTAACATGGTCTCTGTTAAGCATTACATATTTCTTTAATTTTAAATTTTATTTAATATCAAAAAATAAATTTAACTTTGTAATAAAAATGCAAATAAATAGATGCAACTATAACTTTTGTTGCTTTAATTGAAAAAGAGCATGGTTTGCTGTTTGTTGGAACTGAGCTACAAGGTAAAACAATTTTGATGATAAGAGAATCTACCCTATATTTCTGCTGAATAACTAATCAGAGGTGTGGGCAATAGACTAGACAAGAAGGTAAAGTTACCGAATGCATCATTCCCTCTTTTACCACACACTACTTGATTGTCATCTAAATCATGCTTCTTGAAAATGTCACTAGAATTTCATCATGAATATGCTGGGAGAAAGGCAATGCCTAAAACATACAGAGCCAACGTCCCGCTCAGTCATAATTTATATTTAATTAATAGAAATTTTTCTTCATTGACCTTTAAAAAGCATGAATGTTTTCTCTTAATCATTTTTTAGATATTTTTAAGTTTGTTGCTATGAATTTTAATTTTTATTACATTTTCAACTTATGTTTTGTGCATGTGCATGTGAGCATGTAGGAATCTGGGAAAAATAATTGAATTAAATTAAATTAAATTAAAATTAAAGAGGGGTTCTTTCCTCTCACCATGTGTGTCCTGGAGATGGACTGCAGATCATCTACCTTGGCAGCAAGAATCACTACAGGCTGAGCCATCTCATTGGCTCTCTGTTGGTGATTATATATTTATTTGTGTGTGATTATTTTCTCAAACAATTTTTTTGCCTAAGAACCCTCTTTTTAGTTTATTTTTACATTGACAATTTTCAACAAAAAGAAAGATTTAATAAGATTTACAAATATCTATTTCATAAAGAAGAATGACTTTAAGAACGAAAATGGTTCTAAACATTAGAATCAAAATACTTGTATCATTATATATTTGTTAATTACATTTAAATGTAATCTAAGAACTTGAAAAAGGAAGTTAAATATATTATACTAAACTATAGCAGTCAACAATGATGGTGTCATTAATTTAAATAGAGGAAAATAGCTATGCAGTTTAGTGACCTTAAAGATCCAAATAATAAATTGTTATGAAGTAGGATTAATTTTATATATCCATTTAAAAACTCAACTATGCAGAAAATTTTAAATGAAAACCAGTGTATCTATATATATTGTAAACAAACTGAAATGGATAAGACATTGATATTGGGTAGTGTGAGGGAATGTGTGTGTGTGTGTGTAATTATGTTCATAAATAACCTTAATTAAATAAAATAAAGGATAATGAATTTCTGTGCTCATTAAAAGAAAATCATTTTCTTATTTAAAGACATATGATTTCCCCCACACACAACAATATTGAATTTCTTCTTTTTTCTTTTTGGAAAATAACATATCTATATTTTATTTTATTCCTTTATTATTATTATTATTATGAACAAAGAAGTCACACTTTCTAACCTTGTATATCCTTATTCAAGGTCCCTACCCCCTCCCCCACATCAGGTCATTCTTTCTTCTCCACAAATCCCCATCCCCTCCCTGGGCAGGTGGCAGGCTGTCCCAAGGTCCCACTGTCCCAATATTGCGTAGTTCAGTCTCCACTCCTGGTAGATCCAGGTTTCTCCCCTCTCCCTCAGGATGTACTCACTCATTAGTGGACTCTAAACAAACAAACAAACAAACAAGCAAACAAGAAAAAAGCCAAGCATGCCCAAGCTGCAAACCACAACCACTGAACAGCTTGGGATCATAAACACCCTGGACTGACACCTTGGATCCCACTCTCCCTAGATGAACAATATTGAATTTCTAAGGTTGTTATTTTAGCAAACATATTTTAGACACTGATATTTACAAAATGCAAATATCCAAACATAAATTTAACTATTATACACAAATGTAATTTGACAATTTAGTTTTCACTTATAGCTACATTCTTAATCCTGCCTATCACTTTCTTTTCATCACTGGATAAAAAATATAACATTTTGTTGCTCTGTGCTCACCGTTTCTTCTGCTTGGAAATAACTTAAACCAGAGACAGATTTATGTTCTGACCCTTCTATTGGTGGAGTATCACAGGAATTATTTAAATATGATATACTATATGAGGGTTAATGTTTATTAGGGGAAAGAGAAAGGACTTATAAATACAAAGAGCGATTTTAGGAGATTTGGAACTCGGCAAGGGGACATTTAGCTTCTTCCCAGTGAGATCGGGAACAAACAGGCTGTCTGTTCCATCTTCCCGGGCTCTATCCCACCTGGCCCCATCCCAACAGAAGTCAGGTCTTCTGAAGTCTTTAGGATATACAGAGATCACTAGAACTTCCCTATATAAAGCCAGCACTCTGCTACAGTGGAGTACTAACCTATCCACGACCCGCTCCTGCTCTCAGGGAATCTTGTAAGAAGTTTCTATCCTCCATTGGTGATTCTGACAATGTGTGTTTATTTCTGCTGCTGTATGCTGACAGGTTAAGTGTATCTTTTACTACCAGGTTCAGCATTCTGTCTTTCTACATGAGTCTTCCATTTGCTTGGGCTTTATTGTTTTCCTCTTATTTTATGTCACATGTTAAAAGTCTTCAGTTTGGTCCCCTACCGCCCACTGTAGTTCATAATATGCAGTGAAAGCTGACCTCCTACTTTTCGTCCACTTCAGATTTCTCTGTTCTTCTAGTATATCAGATTTCTCTGTTCTTCTAGTATATCCATTTATCTATTGATCTACTGTACGTATTTGAATGTCTCAGCTCACACTTCAAAAAATCAGGTATTAGTCCTACAGATCCTGCCATCACTTTCAAGGACCATTAGTGATGGCAGGATATCTTGGACTAACACTTGATTTTCCTGAAAGTGATGGCAGGATATCTATGTCTAACACCTGATTTTTTAAAGTGTGAGCTGAGACATTCAAACATGTACAGTATACGAACAGATAAATGGATATACTAGAAGAACAGAGAAATCTGAAATACACGAAAAATAGGAGGTCAGCTTTCACTGAATACTATGAACTACAGTGAGCAGTAGGGGACCAAACTAAAGGGTTTTAATATGTGACAAAAAACAAGAGGAAAACAATAAAGCCCAAGCAAATGGAAGACTCAGTTAGAAAGACAGAATGCTGAACCTGGTAGTAAAAGATACACACAAGTGAACAAAAGCAGTGCACAGCACTTCCCAAAGAGCTACATATTTCTGTTCTTTCTATGTGTTTCTCAAGGTTCTTCAGCTTTCCTTAAAGAATACTTTATACTTTTTTTTTGACCTGGTGTTTGGATCACAGATTGCTAAATTTAATTTTGTTAGCTAAAAGTCAAAACTTACTGAAATTAATTGTTTTTGAAAAATTCTTATAAGTGTATGGCCTTGCAGTCAAATTTAAAATTGCATTCCAGGACAGTTTCTGCCCTAGTACTCAGCAACTTCACACAGTTTCTAATTAGATTCTTTTTTAATTTTTTTTTTGTTCCCCAGAGAGATGAGGCTTTTTCCCTCTGGTCAGTTATTAGTCAAAAAAGATTATATGAAGGAATTTAATTACAAAGCAGGAAAATAATACACATGCAGATGTCAGTTAGAATGTGCAATTTCACTAAGTAAACGGGGTATATTTGTTTAAATAAAACAGAATGATAAAAATGCACAGTATACATTTTATTTTTCTATCAACCTGAGTGACAAAGTAAAGTGGATTAAGGAAACAGTATTCTCAATAACTGTTGTAACACGTCAAAGCCTAAGCAGTTTTGACTTGCAGGGACATGGCAGGGACCCCCATGGTTTGCTCAAATGACAACTAGCAATTTAGAGACCTGTGTCCTCTTTACAGTCATTAGGTGGATGGTCTCAGGTATTTAGGAGATGAGGTAAAATATGGCAAGTGCTATTTGGAGAGCAAGTCATAGGAGCAATCTATTTCTACATAGCCCTGAAAGAATCATTTCTTTAGGCCTTTCCCTACTGTGGCTATATTTTGAGTTTTCAACTATACTGTTTACTGATTAGAGTGGAGCATCATACAAATCAAGACTATTTCAATTTTTACAAACATTGACACTCAATGCTGTAATTATCAAAGCATCATTTCTTTTCACTTTTCCCCCAATAATAAAATCAGTTTTTGGCTTCCTGATTTCTAATGTCTTCCTGGTTTCTGTCTGATCCAAGCATATCTCTGTTTCAAAGCAGGTTTTGTTGATGAGGATGTGATTCAAGTATGCAGAATGCCAGCTGTGTTTTACCAATAGCATCTGAAACCAAGGTCAATTAATTGAACCTTACTTTTCTGCATTGTAAACTATTTCTACAAATTTAATCGGTAAAATTAACTTCACAATATTTAAGCCAAATATAATTATATAGTATTTGAAAACCAATTGTAAAACAAGAATTATAAACACAAATATTGTTTTTTTCCTAAAAACTCTAATTAGGTGGACAGCTTTCTTTGACTATGCGTACATGGATGAAAATATGACTTTTTTCATAATGATAATAAAAAAAACATGCAAATCAGTATACCCTAGCTTACTATTTAAGGTCATGTGGTCTTTTAAGCCTCTTTCTACATGTTGAAAACTGACATTTTGTCTGTGTTGAGTTGTAAATTCATGTTTCTTATTGAGATGGATTGCACCCTTAAGCCATTCAAAAGAAAACAGGACTTGACCTACTTAAGATCTTAGAAAGATTCTGGAGAGGGTATTTTTAAAACATGATCTCACTGTTATCTGAACATATAGATTGCTGTCAGCTGAACTCTCTGACCTTAAAGAACTTATAAACCTCTAACAAAAAAATAGCAAAAATATTTTTTATCCATCTGGCATTTGGAGTTCTGTGTGAATAAAATAAGATTAAATCTATTAAAGCACTTAAGAAATAAGTAGTCTTTGTACCTCTCAAGTATTATTAAATAAAAGAATCACAAAGTAATCTTCTTATACAGTAATATCATCCATTTTATGTTCTGATCAGGAAGCTTTCAGAGTCTCTTGGATCTTCCAAATTCAAGAAAGAATCCTTTATCTTGCATTTAATACCATCAACAATAGAGTTAAAAACTATATTCTGGACAATCATACTATTATTAACTATGCAGGTGTAGTATCACATTTTTTATGCAAACCTCAACTACAAATTGTCTCACAAATTGCCATCTTAGAAGCTCATTGTCATTTCTTTATTTGGGAATGGTCTCCCACATTCAACCAAAAGTAGCTATCCCTTAGCTCTAGTATTTAGTACAACATGGAAGAATTTCAGCAAACAGACTATAACAAGGTTAAGCTGTTAATAGTAGTCATTTTAACATTGCATCTATCTTTCAATTTATTTAGGTGCCCAGCAACTATAGAGTTTCCAGCACTAAGTCAGATTTTAAAGCACAGCTCCTCCTAGAGGAAATGAACTCCTAAAATGAAGCAGTATTTGCCAGACATTTCAGGGCAATGTTCACATATGAAATCCTATTGACTCTAACTACATGCCTAAGATGTCAACAAGGTAGCAAAATTCAGAGCCTGGACAGCATGGGGTCATAAATGCCCATCAGTAGCTGAGAAAATAGCTGGGTGTTTCAAAGAGTAAAAAGAACCTAAAGTTGGGTGGTTAAAAAAGTGAAAAGGATCTGGGAGGATTTTCAAGAGGAAAAATGAACAAAATATACTTTATGGTATGGAAAACAATTATATAAAAAGATGTAAAAACAAATTATATCCCAGTTTTATATTAAACCAATTGTGGTATATTATTCATTTACATTTGTGTGTTATAAGCCAGATGTAACCAGTAACTCATCACTGGCAATTGATTGAAAGGTTAATATTTATTAAAGAGATTGTAGGCAAACTTACAAATATAAAAGAATAAGCAAAAAGACTGAGGTAATCTATTCAACCAAACAGGTCTTTCTTCCAAGTACCAAGGTTAAGCAAGATCACTTTTGCCCACCTACATGCATCCAATGTTAAGCTGCTTTTTCCGACAGGCCTCAGTGCTGCAGCCTGGATGATCATAAGTAAATTCCAGGCATACACTGGCCAGGAGATCAAGGTGATGCACTTGGTCCCAACTACAATTTGTCACTTATATTTTTTGTTACTTCTCATTACTAATTAATCCTCATCATGTATGAAATCAGAGACAATGAATATTATTCATAAATCATTTCTTAATGCAACTACCCTGGCTAATTAACTTTTTATCATCTTTAATTAATTCATTTGGTAATTAAATTCTGTATTTATCTGAGGATGTATGTGTGTGCTACAGCATATGTGTGGAGGTCAAAGGACTATTGAAAATAGTCATGGTTTTCCTGCTGCCATGTGTGTCCCTGGGAATGATACCTAGATTTTTAGTTTGGCAGGAACTTTCCTTACATCCTAAGCCATCTTGTAAGTCCCCCAAGTTTTTGAACAATTTGTTATC
Source organism: Sigmodon hispidus (assembly GCA_004025045.1). NCBI lineage: Eukaryota > Metazoa > Chordata > Mammalia > Rodentia > Cricetidae > Sigmodon > Sigmodon hispidus. Next base: position 69,272 of record PVIH01004314.1, read on the forward strand.
TGTACATGATTCTCTGTGCTTCAGTAAATAACTGATTGAGGTCCACATATCTGAACCATCAACAGATTGTTCTCAATCCTCTGAAAATATCACACTACCTTCAGCTTACTTCCATTATTGCCGAAAGTCTCCATAGACTTAACATTTTCTCACATATGACTCCATCCATTTTTCCTCACCACATTTGAACAAATATTAGAGAGTAGGTTCCACATAATTTCATTTGTGTGAAATTAGTTTGTCTTTGACCTGGAATTTGTCCTTGTAGCGAATCTACAAATATATTGTTTTTAAAAGTATAATTATTGGAACATTATGCTGTTATTTTCATAAACTATGATTAAAACCACATTAATTCATCTCACTGATGTATGAATATTTTCTAGTTAACATTCATCATTCCTTATCTCTGTCTGCTTCAGAGCTTCTGGATAATTTTTGGAATTTACTACCATACCTCACTAATTTGTTTTATATTTTGTAGTTTAGCCTCAAATTAATTTTTTTCAATTAAAATTTAGAAATTATACAGACTAAGTAGGGTGGTGGTGACATATGTCTTTAATCCCAGCATTTCCTAAGGAAAACTCTTAAGTGGTGACCTTAAGGATTTTCTCCGACTTTATTAGGAGGCTCCATATACCAGCGATAGGAATCTATTCATTATAACCTCAGCTATAACCTAGAATCTATTTACACTGTTCTCTTTAGTTTATCATCTTTGTTGAAAACAAAACCCATCAGCAGAGAAGGTATCGGCTTATATACACTTACACACAGTAATTCTTTGGGAATGCAAAGCAAGTCTTGAACATCACAGGGTCACAGAAAAAGGTGATTAGATTCACACATGGAGCAGTAACAGCCAGTTTTTATGGCACAAGCTGGGACTGGCTGATGGTCAAAGTTTTCTGAAGAGGTCAACTAAGAATTGAATCAACAAGGCAATCTAAAGGGGGAAATCGTGTGTTTAGACCTGTAGCTGGGATAAGAAATATATAAATCAGCAAAAACCGTGAACAAGGTAGAACTGCATTGCAGAGTGGCTGAACAAGCTTACTTTCCCACCAACAATGGAGGTGTGTTCTCCTTGCTATCCTCTCCAGCATAGGCTGTCATCTGTGTCTTTAATCTTAGCCATTCTGACAGGTGTAAGGTGGTATCTCAAAGTTGTTTTGATTTGCATTTCTCTGATGGCTAAAGATGCTGAGCACTATTTCAAGTGCCTTTCAGCCATTTGTAAGTCTTCTGCTGTATATTCCCTTTTTAGTTCTGAACCCCATTTTTCCATTGTGTTATTAAGGGTTTTGGGCTTGTTACTAGCTAACTCTTACACTTTAAGTCAACCCATATTTCTGTTTATGCTTTGCCACATAGCTCATGACTTGTTACCTCATTTTTACACATTCTCTTGGCTAGATTTCTTGCTGGCATCTCCCAACTCTGCTCTTCTTCTTTGTATTATTCTTTTTTACTATTATTGTTAGTAAAGTCTTATTTTTTATTTATGTATCCCCTTGTTCAAACTCCTTTCCTCCTACCACCCCTCCCAGTCATTCTTTCTTCTCCCCATCACTTTATCTCCTTCACAGCAAGGGCAGGAGGTCCCAAGGTGGCTTAGTTCAGCATCCACTCCAGGCAGATCTGCTTTCCTCACCCCAACATCAAGACTGGGTCAGGTGTTCCTCTGGAGTGATGACTCCACCTAAACTTCCTGCCTGGTTTCTGACTAATCAGGATTTGATTAAACCAATCTGAGGGACAAATACTTACAATGTACTAGAGGATTACTATACATCACAAATTTTTAGTTATTTAACTGTGAACTCATTATCCAGGGCACTTCTATGCTAAAGAACTATAAATAATAGAATGGGATTCCAAGGGAGAACCTTTAAATATCCACATTCAATTTCAACTTACCACAAATCTATTTTAGTAAAGTAGAAATGAGTAAAGTAGAAATGTTAACTAACATTCAGCATGATAACCCTCTCCTTCAAAAATATCACAATTGGATAACTTGACTATCATATTCTATCTTTATTTTATTATTAGCCAATACTAATTTGTTAAATTTGCGCAAACTGTCTTCATATTCAGAACTCACTTCACTATTGTCACCAGTATTTCCTATCAAATGGACATTTTATTTATACTTAAGAATATTAAACAAAATAAATACTCTCTATTTTTTGCTGTGTTCTGCAGGACTGCATAAATTCACTGTGAAGTATAGCCATATAAGTATGAACAATTAAAAAGAAAATTATCCTTTGGCTTCTGGTAGACTAGAAAAGGCTAAGAAAAAGGGGCTTCCTGAAAACATGAATAATCTGTTGAGAGCTACCACACATTACAGGAAAGTCCTTATCAAGATCTTATAAAAGATTCTGAAATAATAACAATCCATTCTTCAAAACACATAAATGGAAGTCTGTCACCATACTGAGTTTTCAATATGTAAGCCTTTGACTAATTATCACCAACTTTTACAGCCTATTGTATTTTCAATAACCTAGAGTCATATTATAGTTTAATTAAAAATATTCTAATTAATTTCCATGATCAGAAGATTGATTGTTATAACAGTTAGCAGTTTATTTTTCCATGTTGAGATAGTTCTAAAGTAATGTATTGTTTAAAACAGAATTTTTCATAAAAAATACCACAAACTTTGGAATATAAAGTTTTCTCATTATATTTAAATATATGCAATATATACAAATCTCACATGTGTATAGAAGATGAAATGAGAAAATAAGTAAAAATGTATTCTGCATACTAAATCCTTTATTGTTTGATTACAGTTAGAAACTCATGTTTATTCAGTGGTAATTTGCTTTAAAGCTTATAGAAGAGAGAAATGAACTAATTCCCTTTGGGTTGTTTGATTTTCAGTAATTAAATATTAGTATTTTAGGTCTGCAATAGTTACAAATTATCAATTCACCTCTAAAGTGAAATTGCTTCACTATGTAATTATTCAAAGAATGAAAAATTTTACTAAGTGATTAAAATCTTACATAAAATTTCTCAATCAGAGTTAACTATATTGACATGGGTCTCTGTTTTTACACAAGAATGCAAACATCATGGCTCTGCAAGCTTAGCTATCCTAGTCAACATTTTAATCTTAAATAAATTCAATTAAATATATCTACTAAAATTCATTTCTTTCTCTCTTGTCTGATTCAGAATAAAAACTGTTTTATATTTATTTGCATTACACTCAAATGTTTTTCTAGTCTCATACTTGGCATTTGAAAATTGATATAAGAATGAACAAATGAGTTGACAATTTGTCTTAAAATTTTGAACTAACATACTCTATTGCTCTTGCCTGCTACATACACTAAATGTAACCTTGTCTTAGTAGAAGAGTGAGGTATAACAATAATAATAACTTTTCTTTTTTACTTATGTCTTTAATACTCACAGAATTGTTTCAAAGGTCATGTATAACCAAAGCAATCTTGAGGAAAAAAAATAGGATCAAAGCCATCACAATGCTTGATTTAACAATATACAAATTATCCTTATATTAACAGTATAATGTTGACATTAAAACAAATTCATAGAAGACCATTTTAATATATGGAATGTAAGAGAATCCAAAAATAAATTTACTTTTTTTCTACAATTTTGCAGTTTTTTATTAGAGAAAAATCTCTTTTTAACAAACGTTGCTGAGAAAACTAGATAAACATATGCAAAGAATAACATAGGTCACCCAGTATAAATATTAAATCTAATGTGTATATGTTGTAAATGTACACTAAAACTTGAAAATCACTATAAAAATATAAAGCAAGTATTTAAAGTTATTAGCAATAATTGATTTTCTGAATATGACTAAAGATATGAGAACAAAAATATGTAGGCAAAATGTGTATAAAGTTAAAAAGATTCCATACAACAAAGTAATCAATAAATTCATAGAACAGCATACATGTTTTAGAAAATGTTTAATAATTCTTTATCTGACAGAGTATTAATATCCAGAATATATAACTATCATGTAAAAGTTAACAACAAAAAGAGAGCAAGGAATTAAATCAATTAATGGACAAAAGACCTAAACAGACATTTCTCAGAAGAACAAAAATATACGGTAAATACAGATAATTCTTATCTTTATCTCTTGAGAAAATGGAAGTCAAAACTACAATGAGATTCCAGCTTCTTTTGTCTGTGGTGACTAACACAAATTTAAAGATAACTCAAAAGCTGCTGAGGATATAGAGGAACAAAACCTCTTCCTTATACACTGATAGTGGAAATACAATGAGTCCATTTGGAAAAAGAAGACAGGTGTACATTTAAAAATTAGTAATCCTTCTGTCGATAATAATACAGCAGTAGCCCTTCTGTATATATACCTGAAGGAAATAAAGTGTTTTAACAAATGAAGTACTACCACAGCCATATAAATAGGACACCTCTGAGTAAATAAGTAACAAACTAAACATTGATATTTAATTAATGTATTGATTTGAAAATTTATGCTATTGTGTTGGACATAAAATACAACATTATATCATGTACCAAAATGAATGGAACTATAGACTATTATATTTAGTACAATAATCCAAGTATAGAAAGATAAATGTCATATTTTCTATCATAAAAGGCACCTTGTGGTGAAGGTAAATTATTTAGTTTATATACAGTGACCACAGCATCTTTGTGTGACACTAAGTAGGGAGCTAAAATGTGAAGGAACCTGGGCATAGGAACTGAAACATAGATCATGGGGGAGTACTGCTTACTGGCTTTCTCTGCATTACTTCCCTTTTTATATATCATCTCACTAAAGATTTTGTTAGCGAGAGTAGCCTGGACCTTCCAATGGCAGTAACTAATAAAAAGGTGACACAGATTTGCAAGCAAGACAGTGTGTTAGGGGCATATTTTTTTTTTCAATTCAAATCCCCTCTTCTGAGATTATGATTCTGTGAGTAAAACAGACAATAGACTTCAGATAAATCATTTTACATGTTTTAATAAATAAACAACAGTGAGTGCTGAGTCCAACTGTTAAAGTTGGGAGATTGAACTATGCAGACCACCAAGTCACTGCTTGTCTCTCCAGTTCTAATTTGCTCCTATACTAGTGGTCTAATCAGTCTTGTTTTGCTTTTCTCTTGAGTAGACCAGAGGACCCATCTAAACAGACTTCTTACAGCGGCTCCCCTTTCTGATGGCCAGGCAGGAATTCCTGACCAATGTTGTTTCCCAGGACCCTGACACAGCAGCCAAGTTTATTGTTGCTTGGGCTGCCACAGTTGGTGTGACTGAATCAGGGGCAGGCATTGGAACACTGTTTGATACTTTGATTATTGAGTATGTCATGAATCCATGTCTCAAGCTATAGCTCTTCTATGCCATTCTTCCTGTTGCTCTGTCTGAGTCCATGGGGCTTTTCTACTTGATGGTTTCCTTCTTGATCCTCTTTGAAACGTGAGGCTCTGTGGAGTCCCCATCCATGCCTGATACTTCCAACTCTGTGTCTGTTCTGGCTCCAGAGTGTGCTAAGATTTACAATTACACAACAATGTTTCTTTAAAGAACACAAAACAAACAAGTCAAAACCACCACCACAACAACAAAATCTTAAACAGATGAGGTTCAGGTGGAGGGTAGAGGATAAGGAGCCATGGGTAGTACAGAAGTTTGACATAATCTTATCTTTACATGTGAATTTATGTAAATACTAGGATGAAATCCATTAGTATGTACTATTAAAGTAAGAAATAAAAGTTTTGGCTTATCATAATTCTTATTTTAGTGCTTCAAAAATTTTTATATTATTATGTAGAAACTTCCCAGATATGAAATTTTAATGCATTTACTATGAAAAAATACATCAGAATCTGTACTTCAAAATATGAGAAATATGAGTCAATCATTATTTTGTGCTTAATTTAATAAAGAATATTTTTCAATTTTGACAAATATGTGTGAATAGTTATATGTATTTATTTTTATTTGTAGAAAAAAATAAAGAAAATAATAACTAAAACCATAATTACTGTTAATGATATAATCATTATTAGTAGTATTAAATTATGACCTTTAATACACAGGTAAGAAAAATATTGGTAATTACCGAACTAGAGATATATTCAACTCAAATTGTGACATTGTGTTTTTGATATACTTTCCACACACATCCCAACTAAGATTAATTTAGGAAAGTTACTTTTTTTATGGCTCATGAAATAAGAAATACAAGAAGCTACAATTGAAAAATATTTTTTAGTGTCAAATTGGTTATATTCAGACACAATTAACTAGGGAAGGACACCTATAGATGAAGCCAGTTCCAGAGATTACTGAGTAAGGGTAGAAACTAAGACTGAATGTGTGAACCACCATTCATGTCCTTCCAGCCAAAAAGGATAGAGTATTAAAAAAGGAAACTGCTCTTGAATATGGGTAATGTTCCCATCTGCTACTGCTCTACTTCTTATCAGTCATGAGGTTAAGAAAAGCTTTCACCTGCCACTTTGCTGAAGGCATTATTCATCTGTAGAAGTTCCCTGCCAGAATTTTAGGTGTCACTTCAGTATACTATCATATCATTACCACATAGAAATAATATGACTTCTTCCTTTCTAATTCATATATCTGTAATCTCCTTTGAGTACTCTATTGAATAGATATGGGGAGAGTAGACAGTATTATCTTGTCCCTGATCTTAGTGAGATTGCCTGAGTTTCTCTTCCTTTAGTTTTATGTTGGCTACCTGCTTGTTGTATATTCTTTATTATGTTTAGGTGTGTTTGTTATTTCCCTGATCACTTCACGACTTTTATAATGAAGAAGTGTTGGATTTTGTCAAAGATTTATTTCAGCTTCTAAAGAGATGATTATGTTGTTCTTTTTAAAATATTGTTTATATAATGGATGACTTTGACAGATTTTTTTATGTTTAACCATCCTTGCATCTCTGGGAATAAAGCCTACTTGATTTATGGTGGGTGAATTGCTGATATCTTTTTTGCATTCTGTTTGTCAGTATTTTATTGAGAATTTTTGCCTCAATGTTCATGAGGGAAAATGGTCTGTAATTCTGCTTCTTTGTTGCATTCTTGTGTAGTTTAGGTTTCAGGGTGACTGTAGCTCTGTTATATATAAATGATAAAAGTAGTAGAAAAGAAATCATGAAAACATTACATTTATTGTAGTTGCAAATAACATCAAATATCTTGGTGGTATCTCTATTCAAAGAATAGACCTGCATAACAAGAAGTTGAAATCACTGAAGAAAGAAATTGACAGAAAATAAAAAGATCTCCCATGCCTAGGGAGGATGAACATAATAAAAAATGGCAATCTTACCAAAAGAAATCTACAGATTCAATGAAATACCTATCAAAATAACAAAATAATCCTTCACAGAAATAAAAAGAAAAATACTTAACTTTATATGAGAAAACAATAATCCAAGATTGCTAAAACAATCCTATTCAATAAAGGACTTTAGGGGCATCACAATTTCTGACTTCAGGCACTACCACAGAACTATAGTAATAACTTGGTAATGGCATAAAACGAGATCCATGTATCAGTGGAATTGACTTTAATACCCTGTCATTAATCCACACACCTATGAATCTGTTATTTTTTTAAATGACCAAAAATATACAATGGAAAAAGATAGCATCTTCAACAAATGGTGCTGTCATAACTGCATGGTAATATGTAGAAGAACACATCCATATCTATCACCCTGTATGAAACTCAAGTCCAAGATGATCAAAGACTTTAACATAAACCCAGTTACACTTAATTTGATAAAAAAAAAAGAAATTTGAAAATATCCTACAACTCATTGGCATGGTTGAACACTTTATCAATATAATAGCAGTAACACAGACATTGAAAGCAACAATGGATAAATGGGATCTCCTTAAACTAAGAAGCTTCTATAAGGCAAAGGACAATGTCAATAAGATAAAATGCTAGTCTATAGAAGAGATATTTACCAATGTTACATCTGACAGAGAGCTCATCTTTAATGTATATAAAGAACTCAAGTAAGCAAAGGACAGAACTTTAAATGCTCCAATTAAAAATGAGGTAAAGTGGTAAACAGAGAATTCTTAACAGAAGAATCACAAATGGTGAAAAGACAATTAAAGAATTTCTCAATATTTTTAGCCATCAGGGAAATGTAAATCAAAACAACTTTGAGATACTATCTTACACCTGTGAAAATTGCTCAGACCAAAAACACTGTTGACAGCCTATATAGAAGGAGATGTGGAGTAAGCAGAACACTTGTTCTATTACTGGTGGGAATATAAACTTGTACAGCCACTTTTGAAATCAGTATGGCAGTTTCTCAGGAAACCAGGTTCAATCTACCTAAAGATCCAGCAATACCACTCTTTGGCCTATGCCAAAAGGACACATATGCTTACCACAATGGCATCAGGTCAACTGTGTTCATAGCAATATTATTTGTAATAGCCATAACCTGGAAACAACCTTAGATGCTTCTCAACTGAATAATGGATTTAAAAAATGTAGTAAATTTATATAATGGAATATTACTCAATAGAAAAATTGACATACTGAAAATTGCAGGTCAATTGATGAACCTAGAAAATATCATCCTGACTGAAGTAACACAGATTCAGAAAGAAAAGCATGGTATGTACTTATTCATAAGTGGAACTTAGGCATAAAGCAAAGGATAACCAGGCTATAATTCACAACCCCGAGCAGCTAGGTAACAAGGAGAAACTTAAGCGAGACATCTATGGATCCCCTGGGAAAGAGAAATAGGTAAGATCTCCTGAGTAAATTGGGACTACAGTGGGTAGAGAGCAAGGGAAGTTGGAAAGAGAACATGAGATAATAAGATGGTTGATTTGGGGAAGCAACTGAGAGGGATCTACAAAAAAATAGATATCTCGATTAGAGGGAGCCATTAAGGGGTCAGAGAGAAACCTGGTGCTAGAGAAATACCTTAAAACTCACAGAGATGACCTTGGATAAGACTCCAAGCAATAGTGGAGAAAAGTGTCTAAATTGACCTTTCCCTGTAATCAAATAGATGACCCGGCTAATAGTCATTATAGAATATTTCAGCAACTAATAAAAAGCAGATAAAGAGATCCATAGCTAAGCGCTGAATTGAGCTCCCAGTCCAGTTAAAGAAAGTGAGGAGAGATTACATGAGTAAAGGGCTTAAGATCAGAAAGAGGAAACCCACAGAGACAGCTGATCAGGGCTATTAGAAGCTCAATGACACTGAAATGATAGTTAGGGAAACTACATGGGATTGAACTAAGTCCTCTGAATACTGACAACAGTCAAATGACCTGGGTAATTTATAGGGCTTCTGGCAGTGGGAACAAGATTTATTCCTGTGGCTTCTTGGAGTCCATTCCCTACAGAGGAACACCTTGCTCAGCCTTGATACTGGAGGGAGGGGCTTGGTTCTCACTCAACTGATATGCCAGGCTGCATTGATTTCCTCCTGGTTGTCCTTACTCTCTCTGAAGAATAGATGTGGGAATGTGATAGGGGGAAGCTGAGGGAGGACTGGGAAAAAGAGAGGGAGGGGGAGGAAAAGCCATGGGTAAATTACAACACTTTTTAAATAAAAAAAAAAGAAAAAAAACACTATAGCTGAAAAAAGAAAAAATTCTTCACCACTCTATCTTCACCATGATGTTTCTCTAAAATAAAAGAGGCAGGCTTTGATTATTTTTTTTAAGTTTTATAGAATTATATGACATGTATTTGTCTTAGTTTTTAAAACTATAATAGAATTCTGTAGTAAGTCCATATTTTCTTGTGTTTGTTTCTGTTATTGCAGTTTTCATTTTTAGTATAGAGTATTTTATTAATATTTCAAGTATCTCAAGGTTACAAAGTATGCATTTGTTAAAATCATTCATTGAATTTAGGTTTAATTTTGCTATATAAAAACTCACCAGTATTTTTCTGAATCTTCAATTTATCAAAGCAAATTTATAATGTATGTCCTTATGATTTTCTGGAATTTTATTCATATCTGTTATAATGTTTGCCTTTCAAGTTCTAATTTTATTGAAGTAGGTCTTCCTTTTTTTTGTTTCATTTAGTTAAGAATTTGCCATTTGTGGTTAAACCTTAAAAAACTAATTAATTAATTAAAAAAATACAAGAGGCCAAATGCCCATGGACTGAAATGATCTAGAATAAATATTGCCTCCTCTTAGCTAGGTTCAATCATTGTATCAGAGCCAAGAGAAAACTAATACAAAAATGTGGTATAAAGAATCAAGTTATTGTTTTGAATAATCTTAATTATAGCTCATGCCTTTGGAACTAGTTTAAAAGAAAATTCAAGGAGTTCGAGAAAGAGGCTGGATAAAGCTCGGAATGCTCCAAGAGGAGCATAGTTGATGATTATGGTGGGAAAACATCATCAGTAATGGGTATGATGAAGGTCATGAAGTGTTAGACGAAAATGAGGGCTAATTAGGAACTGGACTACATATTGCCAATATTACAACATGAAAAAAAGTTGTTTATATTTTATTCATGTCCTGAGGCTTTGAGGCTGAATCTAAAAGTAATGAACCAATTAATTCATCAAGCAAATTGAAGTGAGTAAAACATGCAGGTATGGTATGCCTTACTATTGATATAATCCAGGTATACAAGAATAATTGATATACTCACCAAGGAGAATTTCAGAATCAATGTAAATATAACAATACATGTTCCAACACACCTGATTAGACAATAATTCTCTTTGAAGCATTTGTGTTATGTATTTTAAAGGATATTTCACTTTTCACAATATGTTTTGCATTTTCAGGAATAAAATAAATGCAAAAATAAAAACAATATGTACTAAGAATGTGTTACTATGGGGCTGGAGAGATGGCTCAGAAGTTAAGAGCACTGACTGTTCTTTCTGAGGTCCTAAGTTCAATTCTCAGCAACCACAGGGTGGCTCACAACCATCTATGATGACATTTGGTGCTGCCTTGTGTATACTGTATACTAAATGCTAAATAATATTTTTGAAAAAAGAATGTGTTACTAGAAATAACTGAATTAAATATGTAATTACTTTTTAAACTGCCATTTATTAAGTGTTTCTATGTTATTCGTTCTTAGAAATAAGATGGAAGTTGTATTACTTTTACAAAAATAAATATAATTTTTAGTGTAAGGAATTTATTAGGATATTATTATTTATATCTTCCCAGATTGAGTTGAAGAATAGCTTCTGTTTCCTATGCTACCATGCTATGCTGTTGTCCACAGCAAAGTTCCTCATTTAAAAAGAAAATGTTTATTTGAATCTTTCAGCCACTGACTCAAAGTTAAAAAAATATACAATTGCCTTTGGGTAGTAGCCACATAGCCTTAAGGTCACTTTCCCAGCTTTCTTTAGCTTAGGGTGGAGCTGGGAATGGTTGGAGTATATAGAGTATATATACCCTAAAGATGCACAGTCACACTCCAATTGCATTAGCTCAACTATGTTGATAGCAGCATTATTATTATTTTTTTTTAGCAGCATTATTTGTAATAGCTAGAACATGGAAGCAACCTAGATGCCCTTAAACTGTAGAATGGATTAACAAATTGTGGCACATCTACACAATGGAGTACTACTCAGCAGTAAGAAAAAGTCATATCCTAAAATTCGCAGGCAAATGGATGGTTTTGGAGAATATCCTCCTGAGTGAGGTATCACAAACCCAGAAAGATAAGCAGGGAATGTACTCACTCATTAGTGGACTCTAATCAAAAAAAGCAAAAAGCAAAGCATGTCTAAGCTGCAAACCACAACCCCTGAACAGCTTTGGATCTGAAACACCTGGGAGTGGCACCTTGGCTCCCATTCCCTCTAGAGGAACATCTGACTCAGTCTTGATGTTGGGGTGAGGAAAGTGGATCTCCCAGGGGTGGATGCTGAGCTAAGCCATATTGGAACCTTGGGACCTCCTGCCCTTTCTGGGGAGAAGACCAAGTGTTGTGAAGAAGAGAGAGTGACTGAAATGTGTGGGAGGGGAAAGGGAGCTTGAACAAGGATATACACAGATAAAAAATATGACTTTATTCATAATAAAAAAATTAAAAATTATAATAATCTATTTGAGGAACCTTTCTTGCTTCTTCTACTGTTACATGTGTGTTTCTGCATTAATGATATAACAAAAATATTTGTGAGTTGGGGCTACCAGACTCTACAACTGTATAAAGAAAATTTCCATTGCTTTTAAATAATCCAGGCTGACACATTTTATTCAAAAGCAAAAAGTGAAATGAAATAACTATAGCATACAATAAATAATTTGTTTGTGAAAATACATTTATGTCAAGTTATAATATTTTGTTTCAACTAGGAATATCTGTATACAAATCCACTCAGCATTTAGGACTCATCCAGTATATGTAATTAGCTTGTACGAGACTGCCTTTAATTTGATGAATGTCTTGGTATACGTTGTGTTTTTGTTATGTATTTATAATACTGCATTATCCTAATTTGTGTCATTTTCACCAGTCAAAACAGTGTCAACTTCAGCTACAGGATATTAATAAACACTAGCACACTTACTTGCATGAGACATTTAATTTTAATAAACAGACCTTTTGTTTATTACTAGATTCAGGAAGAACTTCTGATAAAAGGGCATATCTTAGAAGCTGAAGGCTGAGAGTATTAATATTTTATTGAGGGATATTCATTTCCTGAATGGAAGATTAAGGGAACAGTAGCTTACAGTCTATGCTGATGCAACAATAAAGAGAGTCATTAAACTGGATGTAATGTGTAAATTGATACCCTCAATGACTGATCTTCATAATAAGCAATAATAAGAGCTCCAAGCAGATACTTCCAAACCCCCAATATCATCATTTGCATCTCTAGTGTCTACTCATATGGATGAACATTAATATCTGACCTTGAAGTACTTAGTTTGCTACTTTAATTTCCTTTTACAAAGTTCACTAAATGTTAGACTCTAGAAATGAGAATAAATGTAATAAACTAGACTCAGAAAAATTCTCTATCTGTAAAGAAACAAAAGAAATAGAAGAAGCTATGAAAAAAGCAAGCAAAGAAATAAAGCACAAAAGGAAGATTTATATACACAAAAGAAAAATGATGATGATAATGAGTCTGCAATTGCTTCATGATAAAACTAGACTATGAAATATAACTATATTCTTCTCATTAACTTTAAAATATATTGAAGGAAACTGGCTTAGGCTGTTCCAAAATTATAATTTTCTGAAGAACTTCTACCGAACTTTCTGGAACAATTTGGTGAGCAATGTATTCTTTGTTTCAAATAGTAGGGAAGAAATGTATGCTCTACTGAAAGAAGAAATAAAAACAAACATACAACAGAAAAAGTAATTTCTGCGATCCATAAATGTTATGAAAATATGACAGAGTTGTAAGTAGAATTTTTAGTAGAGTATTGGATAAGTAAATTTTACAACAGATGCTCAGGACACTTTTGTAAGAAAGTGATTTCTAAGAAATGTCTGAATTGTGCAAAATCATCAGAGAAGGACATATCAGGGAAGAAATGAGTTAACAGAGATGATTACATAAACCCCTGAAGTACTACATAGTTGATTTCAAAAATCAACTTGTATGTCTATTTGATGGTTTTTCATATGCTGACAGGAGCAATACTATCACTTATAAATATAAAAAGTGAACAAAGCATTCAAAGAAATGACCAAGGTGTGGTCATTTGGTAATGTAAAAGTCTGTATGATTTTCTTTTATCTCAATTTTTAAAGTAAGTTTCTGTAATATGTTTTAACTAAAATAGATTAATAACACTTTGTGTCTTTTTTCCTACCCCAGCCCTCCCAACTATCATTCATCAAATGTTTTTCATGACTGACACTCTCAGGTTTATAGATCCTTTTTTAATTATTACTGTTACATATATGTGTATGTACAAGCACACACATATAATGTTATATCACAATCAACCTTTGGATTGTCTTTTTGTTGTTTTTATCCTATATTATTTCAGAGCTGAGAAGTCTACAATTGACAGACAAAAGAAAGAATATCCCTGGGAGAAGCTAATTTTCATCCCCAGAAGTCATTAATTTCCTGTTGTTCTTTGTCTAACTGTGGGTGGGACCCTATAATTGTTTTCCTTTTATATATAAACACATTTTATTTATTAATATGACATTTTCTCTGGTATTGTTTATGCAGTGATTTCTAGGAAAAATGTATGGTTCTTATAACCTCTCCACTCCTACTCTGGTCATTTTAACTGAGTGATAGTTACAGGATATGTGGTATAGGTAGGGAAAGGGCTCCCCATAATCTGTTGGTCTCTGCAGTGCTTTCAGTTGTGATTTTATGTACTTTTCTCTGTTCGCAGTAAAGAAAGCTTGCTTTGATGAGAAGTGAGAGCTATGCTTACCTGTGGGAATAAGGATAATAATTAAAGAGTAATAAGAAATTATGATTATCTAGAAATGTAGCAGTAGATTTTTTTCCTAATGTCCATGACTTCCAAGCACTAGGAAGCTGGTAAGGTTTTCAGTAACTGAGTTATTTTCATTCTGTTGAGTCTGCTTTAAGTCCAGTTAGAGAGATGTTATTTGCCACTGACATGTGAGTGGAGTTCTTATATCTTTTCATGCCTTGCCATATTGCTGTTTGTCATGGCTATAATATTAAGTTTTAATCATTCAAATAACCAAATAGCTTAAAAAGGCTCTTTGAAGGTCTAAGCTATTCTTACTGCAATAATCCTGCTGTAAACCTTTAATTTTTTTTTCAGATGAACCACCATAATAAATTATACCACATTCCTTGCTAGGACACCATGCAATAGTGAAGAGGGTGCCCAAACAGAACTTCCCCTATAATCAAATGAATGACCACCCTAATTGTCATTATGGAACCTTCATCCAGCAATGAATAGAGGCAGAAGCAGAGATCATAGCTAAGCACCAGGTCGAGCTCTTGGTTCTGCTGAAGGGAGAGAGAGGAGATAGTATATGAGCAAAGAGATCAGCTAACACTTAGTGGGCAGTTAGTACTATGCCTTTTCACAGAATGTAGGTTTTCCTCAGGGTCCTATTATATACTCAACCACCATTTATTCTCAGCACTTTGAAAAGCTTTCTGTCTCTGATTCACTGTTGTATATTGCAAAGAAGATTTTCTCATAAAGGCTAAAGTAACCCTTTCTGTTGATAAAATTATAGATGTTTATAAGGAAGTTTGGCATTTGTCAATATAACTAAAGCATAGTAAATTTATTTCTAAGACCTAGAGCTTTGCTAGTCATGTGATTTTTATGTTGTTTTTCAGCACTATATATGTCTTCTTTCCTGTGAAGAAATCCTCAAATCTGGCCATAGGGTGGTTAGTTATAGCCATTAACAGTCATGCCACCATTGTCCATGTCAGTATATCTTCCTGGCGGGATAATATTGACATTACAGTTAAGGTCACTCAGGCTTTTTATCCCCAAATCTGTTCAGTATTTATCCAGCAGGCAGGGAGCTGTCATTCCAGTTCAATCTTGTCTTTGTGATATCTTGCAACCAAAGATTTTGTCTCTAGTACTACAACCTTTTCATAACTTCCATAGTCCACTTCAATTTGCCTTTAAGTTTTGATAGTTAGTTTGAGGAAATTGTAGCTACTATAGAGTGAACATATACATCTAACAATCTTTTCCTTTTCTTTCTGTGAAGCACAATGATTACCATGTCAAGCAGTTTGAAAGAAAAAAAAAAACTTGTATATTGGATGCAGTTGCTGATCTGTTTCTCAGAAATCCTGATGAATATCCTGGGTTAGCTATGTAATCTTGCTAATTCAGCCAAGGAAAACATAGATTTTGTCAAAAAAGTTCTTAATAGTTTCTTCTAGATTCCCCACTGGCTTCCTAGCCTTCACAGTCACAGACTTTACATGGAAAACTACAAATGGGAAGAAATACAATTGTTTACATATTTCAAACTGTGTAGAAATTATATGAGCTAAATCCCTGGTGACTTACCATTCAGTAACGCTGTTTACTTCAGAATGTTTCCTTTAAAAAAAATTCCTTGGAATCTCTGGACATTCATTGATCATTTTCTTGTCTACATGGGAATATGGTAATGTTTCCTGGAATTTTATTTAGAGAATATGCATAATCTAGGTGAGTGTTGGGTAATGAAAAACTCACAGCCATCTCAGGACAACTTAGGTACTTTCACCAATCATAAAGAAATTGTGTTTTTGGGATAGTGAGACCAGTGAGAGCCATTAAAGATAATTACTTCCATCAAATTTTACATTAAAAAAATGCTTGCAGTGAAACTACTTTCAAACTTTAGAAAATCACCAACTGTAAACACATTAGTAGCTCACATTGAAAACTAAGAGAAAGTACAAAAAATAGTTATTGAAATATTTGTCTGAGGCCAGATGAGGTGGTGAAAGTCCTTTTCTCCATAAGCAACAGTAGGTAGATCTCTATACAGTCAAGAATGTGTTTGGTCTATAGATACAGTTCTAGGACATGCAGAGTTACATAGTGACACCCTGTCTTTAAAAATGTTCCAATTTGAACAAGTTATTTTATAAGCCACTGAATTAGAATTATAAATTAAATTTACTTGATCGACCAGCAATGGAAATCACTCTTTTGGGTAGAAAAAAGGAGTATTAATAATGTTGGTATAGAAAACAATAGTAAATGGAGATGGACGCAGAGATCCATGGCTGGGAACTCGGCCGAGCTCCCCTTACAACTGGAGAGTGGGGGAGAAGAGTCTGTATGGGCAAGAGGATAGGGAGTATGAGGAGGAGTCCCACAGAGATAGCTGTGTGGAGCTCCTGGGAGCACAGTGAATCAAGAACAACCCCTGAGAAACCATAGGAAACAGAGGTAGGCCGTCCAAGGGTAGACAACTATTGATTGGCATGAGCAGTATGTGACGCCTGGAGGGGTAGGAGTGGACAGACTGAAGGCAGAGTGGGAGGGGTTGGGAATAGGGAAGGAAGCATGAGTACGGGCCATAAAAGGAAAAGGCCATTTTAAATATAAATAAATAAATAAATAAATAAATAAATAAATGTGAAAATATATCAGCTTTGAAATACAACAGATTTTTATACGTGGAACATTTACACTATAATGCATCCTGAAGAAAAAGATAATGTTAATATATAAAATAATTATAATTGAAGAATCCTTGGAAATAAAAGATAATGTTGATGTTAATGACAAGGTAAATAGGTTAACAAAACATCATTTGCCTATTTTATATATGTATATAAACATACAGGTAAAAGTGATCAAAGCCCCAGAACTGGTCAAAATTCAGAGAACAAAAGACTATAGATTATTTAGCACTAAACAGGCATTTATGCCAATCTTCCACCACCACTGCTAAGGTCTGAAATCTTTGTGAGAAAGGGAGAAGAAAGCTTGTAAAAGATAAAACATATAGTTATGTGCCTGCTAAAAGTCATATTCTCATACAGGATCTCACATATCCAAACTTGGCTTTAAATCTCCGTGTAAACAAGAATGATATAGAATTATGATCTTGCCTTCCTATCCCAAGTGTAGCTAATTACAGATATTTGCTACCATGTTTGGTTCATGCTGTGACGGGCATCAAACCCAGAAGTTTTTTATGCAAAGCAAGTATCCTGCTAATTGATCTAGACCAGAAATTCTTAACCTTCCTAATTCTAAGATCTGTAATATGAAGTTTCTGACCAGGAATAGACCCAAGATCTAGGCACGCCCACATCTGCTTAGCTCTGTATAGCCATGAGCTCTGAACCAGCACTCCCAAAGTTCCAAAAAAAGAAAGACACATATTTATTTCATGCTGACCAGCCTATGGCTCAATCATATAACTTGCTAACTTTTAATTCTTAAACTAATCCATGATTAGCCAAGTGGTTTAGTACTTTGGCTCACAGCAGTATTCCTGACCTTCTTTCCGTTGTGTCTGCTGGTTTGTCTCTCTGACTCTTTCTCTCCCCAGAGTTTTCTTAGTCTGGTAACCCCACTCATACCTCCTGTCTGCCCTCTACCTAATCAGATTTTTATTAAACCTGCAGGCAGGACAAATATTAACAAGTTATAAGAACATATTTCCACAGCATATTCCCCTGGTTTTTTTTAAAAACAAGAACTTCAAATCTAATTTTCTTTGTATAATTTTCAATATTATCTATAACAATTTGTAACAAACACCATAAATAAAGACAAATATCCATAATCCATTTTTGAGGAATGTGGATATAGTTCTCTTGGCTACCTCCTGCTGAATGGGTGTGCTAGCAATCTCATGGGGACCCAAAGAAAAATGTAGGAATATGAACAAGTCTGTAGTTAAGTAGTCTGTAAGGCTGGGTCATGTCAGCCAGTCTTCTTAAAGTTGTTTTGGATGCAGAGCTCAGAGAAAACTTCAACAGAAGTGCTCTATAATGTTGAATTATAGAGACCATTAATTTCTATTAGAGACTTTTCAGAGGGTCTTCCTTGAACAAATTTTATTTTCTTTAGCCAGCAATAAATCCACAAGCACTCATTTTCTGTGGAAATAAAAAGAAAACCTCTTCTCTAAAGTAGTATACTTTTTATTTTAATTTTAATGTAAACATTTACAAAATATACATTTGAATTAATCCAGCAGCATTTATAATTAAATGGCTTTTTAGCAGCTTTTACTACTTACATTTGCATTAAAAATTAAAGAAAATAACATACAGTATCCAGACACTATGTAATTTCCATCTTTATGTGGTTTATTACTAATTTTCTACTCTATTTCATTTTCAAGGACTTTATCTTTTTTTCTTTTGATTTTCTCTCAAGCCTATGTAAATTTTTTAACACACTCTAAACCATTTAGAGTTTTACTGAATCTGTCTTTGTCTTTGCTGTGTATCTTTTATTTCTTGTCTTTTTCTGTTTCTGACCACACCTTAGTTTGGCTAGAGTGGCTAACTCCACCCAACTCTCTCTCCTCTATTTCTACTTATGACCAACACCTTTAATCTACCATGATGTAGCTAAGAATTAAAGTCTTAGCTAGAGTAGCTGGCTGGCTTTACCCAGCTCCTAATCCATCTTCATATGGTTCATCTTTTTAGCAGAGCTATAGGTATGACCCACAATTATTTCTCTGGGGAATTTTAGGATCCATACAGCCACTAAGTAAAGCACTGTTGTTTTCTGCTTATGAACATCATTTAAGTATTTGGCAGCAGGGCTTCTTAAAAGACTCACAAGTGGTGTGCCACTAACACTAAGTCAGGACATTTATATTAAAAAAGCTGTACCTCTGCTTGCCTCTAGCAAACTGAGGTTTCCCAAGAAATTGCTGCTACTAAGAAATAGTATGTGACTCTGTTCTCTTTCTGTCTATATAAACAGAAAGCTTAAATCTATACTATTTAGCTAGTTGCTTACACTAAGGCTTCTATGAGATTTGAGGAACAGGCATTGTTACAGCTCAGGCTGCACTCTGAAAGCCTGCCATTTTGTAATTCAAACCCACATGCAACTGCCACACCATGGCATCTATGAACCAAAGCTCATAAGAGAGACAAAGCTCAGAAGCTGTCTTTGGCTCCAATATTGTGCTCTAGAACCCTTTTTAAGATTTCTCCAGCTTTATGTGGGTATATGTGCCCCACATTGGTATGCCATTTGTAATATGATGTTTCTGGCTTGAACTAGCCTCAAGATCTGGACCAGCAGTCCCAAGGTAATACATAGAGGCTTGTATTAATTTCATGCTGATTTATTTATGGCTCAGACATATTAATAGCTAGTTTTTTTCATTTTAACTCAACCTATTTCCATTAATCTGTTTAGCCATGTGGCTTGGTACCTTTTCTCAGAGCAGCATTCTTGTCTTCTTTCCTCTGTGTCTCTCTTGGTGTCTCTACTGGTATGTCACTGATGGCTCTGCTCTGCTCTTCTTGTTCCCAGAGTTGTCTTAGTCTGGTAGCCCCACCCACATTTCCTGTCTGCCTTCTAGCCAATCTGCTTTTTATTAAACCAATAGGAGGGAAAAATACTAATAACTTATCACAACATATTCCCACAGCACATATATTATAGAATAATGTGTGGGCTAAATAAAGTGTTAAATGAAAGCTAGAAAAAAATTTGTTTTAAACCTTAGAGCAAGTGAGGTAAAGCTAGTAAGAAAAGAAGGGCCAGGGTTTGGAAGTTAAAGAAGAATGAAAGGAAGAGATGAAAGGGTTGAAGCTGCAGATTAAATCCAGGCATTTGGCATAAAACTAAAGATCAGATGGTTTATTAGATGATGGAAAACATTAAGCAACATGTGACATTGTTGGGGAGCTATGACCTGAACTTAATGTGAGCTTACTGTGGAACCTGAATAAAATGAAAGACTTAGAGTTGTTGAGCAGGTGCTTACCATTGCAGTAGATAAATAATAGAGATTCAGAACCTTTGCAGGGATCTGCATGGGACTAGGGAGATGACTCTTTTGGTAAAGTGTCTGACCTGAGTTTAAATCTTTAGAATCCACATAGAAAGCCACCCCTGACTATGTGTGCCTGCTTTAGAGGAGAGGGAGAATAGGAATTTTCAGGTTCAATGTCTCAAGATATAAAGGTGAAAAATATATTGGGTCTACATACTGCTTATATGTGCACACACATCCCCCAGCTGCACACACACACACACACACACATGCATACACAACTTTAAAATTATTCTAATAAACTAAAAAAGAAAAGGTATAGATTTTGTGATGTGCTAGGAGAGGGGAAATTATAGTTTGATCTGGAATTCCTTTCACAGTAGCTTATATGGTGGAAAAATGGGCTTCCTTTACAAGATATCTTTCTGCTCTCTCCTAAGTCTACCTGCTAACCATCTCTGCCTTTCTGCTTCCCTTTACATCATATATTTCCAGTCTTTGCATTCCCCCTCCAAAATTTCATTAGAAACTATGAATAAATTTTACATTTTTCTAGAAGTATGTTTGTTTTGTTTTGATTTTTTTAGTAGTTAATAATCTTAAATATAATTTGGAGAAAAAAAATCTTTGGAGTGTGATGAACTAGAAGAGGCTGCCAACAAATACATCTCTGACTTCCAACTATCACTAGCACCAAAATTTTCATGTTTTTTTCTCCTACATGTGTGTGTATGTGTGAAGGAAAGGGAAGCCTGCCAGAAACAATAAATTTAGAAAAACAGGAGCTTGTAAATGTGTTGCTGAGATGAGGTAAGTACAGTCAGTAATTCATCAATGGTCTCCTGCGTTCTCCAGATACCCAGTTCACTTTCCCTCTGAGCAGCCTTAATCTTAGATCTTTTGGAGAGCTGCTTCACCCTAGGGCATATAATCAGAAGAGCAGCAGGTGCAAAGTCTATCCTGCAAGTGGTCACAGTTTTCTTTTTCTCTGAACACATTTCTCATTCACAACACAGCCTGAATCAAGATGTGGCTTTGGAACTGGGAGGGGAAAGTTTAAGAAACACTTACACAAGAAATCACAGGAGGAAAACAAAGAGTTTCCACCAGAGAAAAGTTGTTTAAGTGCCAGTGTGTTTAAAGCAGCTTGGGAAAAGGCAGGCATGATGACAGAAAGTTCCAATGCTAAGTTTTCAAGTTTCACCACAATAAAAACATGTCCAATTGCTTTTATACTTTTTGAAATTGCCTTGACTAAGAAGTAAATTATACCATCTCAATTTTTAAATGAGATTTAAAATTTTTCTACCCTAATGTATGGGTAGAAAAGAAAGTTTGATCACCATATAACATTTTCCACATTAAAAGATGCTTTTAGTGTTTAATTGATCAATTAATTAGAGATGCTCAGAGAATGATGTGTTCTGATCATTTTTTTCCCCAATAAGTACGAGTTCTATAAAGTAGACTCCAGTCCAGGGAACACACACTGATGAGGGGATATACAACAGTGATTGGAAGGTGGAAATTTAAGTCACAGAGACCCAGTAGCAGAGCAGTGGGTGGGAATGTAATGTAGACAGGGGGATGTTGAAAGCAAACTGCCTTTCACATCCAGCTTCCAGCATCATTTTTCCTTCATTGGTAATATTTTTTATTGAAACTAAAAAAAAAAAAAAACAGAAAACATTTTCTTTATTCCATGTGCTGTTTGGCTTCTTTCTCACAGTAAAATCCCATGTACCAAATTACATTTCTGCTTTGTCAAGAATATAAGAAATAGATAAAGGGGATGTCTAAATTTAAGTGCTAGGTCTTAGAAACTAAAATATCATTAATAGTGTAAATAATGATAGTAATTAGTATTTATTGGTCTTCTCTATGACATAGAATATATGTGTTAGATCATAGGGCTAATTACTTTGTGCACTATACTACTTGATGTTAAAAATATATAGCACACAAGAACTATCATTATCTCCTTTACAATAACAAGTACACCACTGGCTTTTAAAGATAATCAAAGGGCACTTTTAAGTGGTGAAATCTTCATTCAAACCAAAGTATTTAGATTCATAAATTAAATCACTATGCTCTGCTCACCTCTGTACAGACCTTCTCCATTATTACCTTAATATTGACCCACAAGGCAGAAAGTACATGAAGAATAAGGCTAGAAGATATTTACATACAATTTTAGTAGTTTTTCTTAATATCTTTAAATTTAAACATATTTCACAAAAATGATTAAATTTTATAACAATATTAATGCACTCATTTAGTGTTTTAACTATTTTGAACATGTCAGTGTCCTTACTCTTTTGTTCACTTACTTGGTTGTCTTTATTTTCTATTTGTAGTGTTTATTCAGATGATATGACAACTTTAGCACATTCTTTTAAAGGGATTGTATCTCCTGTAGGAAATCTTACTGGTAAAAGTACAGTTCCTTTCAACCTACACTTCTCTAAGTGATAGAATTTAAAAAGGAAAGGGTTGGTTTATTCCTACTTTGGTTTTTTGGTCATGTGACAGAGAAGAAAAAGAAGACATTTTCAAAACGGTAGAATACAAAATCTGCAAACATATAGATCCTTAGATGTTACGATGAACTTTAGAAACAGATCAACATGATCCAAG
Organism: Sigmodon hispidus; assembly: GCA_004025045.1. Classification (NCBI taxonomy): domain Eukaryota; kingdom Metazoa; phylum Chordata; class Mammalia; order Rodentia; family Cricetidae; genus Sigmodon; species Sigmodon hispidus. The sequence continues at coordinate 92,357 of PVIH01004314.1, forward strand.
TGGTTTTGAAGACACCATTACAGTGGATAAGTCATCACTTAGTGTTTTTTACTATTTTATTTTGCTTGATTGTCACATTTTTTCTATCACACAAATTAGGTAATGTGAACAAAATTGGGATAATAAGAAAAGTATTTGCATTAGAATATTAAAAGTATTTTTAATAAAATGTGTAATTGTTTTGAAACCTGTAAATCTGATACTCAGTTCATTATTTTATACAAATTGAGATAACGCTAACCAATACTATTCAGAAGATTACAAGTGATATATTCTTCCACTAATAGTAGAAATGAATACTATATCTTCTACTTTCTACTTCCTATGGTAGAGGGGTTCTGATTATACTAAATATGGTCTGTTATTATATCACTTTCTCCAACATCATTCCTATGTCTAACAATACATCCTTTACCATTGGTATCTCAGAGTTTATTCTTTAGTTACACTTTAATTTGGCAGATATAATGAAACCACAAAATATACTGTATTCAACCTGAAATTCTCTTGTTGCATTACCCCTCCACTGGGTTCTATGGTAGCTATCCTATGTTGTATACCCAATGTCCTTGCTTCCTGGTTTCCACTTGCTCAGTTAGTACTCCAACAAACAATAAACCTCTGAAGAGATGCTGTATCTATTTTAGTATAGTGTAATGATGATAATTATATTAACTCAATCATTGCTCTTCCTGATTGATTAAATTTAATATTTGAAGAGTTTCAATCCTCCATTGTTGGTGGGAGTGTAAACTTGTTCAGCTACTCTGGAATACAGTATGGGATTTTTGCAGGCTTTTTTTTTTTTTGGTTTTTGGTTTTGGTTTTTTCCCCCATTTTTTTTCTTTATTCATTTTTTGCAGGCTTTTCAAATAGGCATCTAGTGTATGAAATTTCCTCTTAAGACTGCTCATTGCATTCCTCAAGTTTGGGCACATTATGGATTCATTTTCATTAAATTCTAGGAAGACTTTGATTTCTTTCTTAATTTCTTCCTTAACCTTTGTGGTGGTTCAGCTGAGTGATGTTCAGTTTCCATGAGTTGGTAGGCTTTCTTTGATTTTTGATGTTGTTGAACCCTAACTTTAGGCCCTGGTGGTCCGATATGATACAAGGGATTATTTCCATTTTCTTATCTATTGATACATGCTTTATGACCAATTATGTGTTCAATTCTAAAGAAAGTTCCATGAGGTGCTGAGAAATATGTATATTCCTTTGCATTTGGGTGGAAGCTTCTGCAAATATCTATCAAAACCATTTGCATCATAACCTCTGTTAGACTCCTTATTTCTGTTGAGTCTCTGTATGGTTGATGCTATCCAACCATCAAAGTGGGGTATCAAAGTCTTCCACCATTAGGGTGTGAGAATTGATTTGGTATTTGAGTTTTAGCAATGTTTCTTTTACATTGATAGGTGCCCTTATTTAGGGGCATAAATATTCTGGATTGAAATCTCTTTACCAATTTTTCCTGTGATGAATAAGTACTGTCCATCTTGGTCTCTTTTACCTCATTTTAGTTTAAACTCTACTTTGTTAGAGATTAGGATGGCAACCCCAGCTTGTTTCTTAAGGCCATTTGATTGGAAAATCTTTACCCAACCCTCTACTCTGAGCCTGTGTTTGTCTTTGTGGCTGAGTAGGAGGATGGCTTCTGTTTTTGTATCCATCTTGTTATTGTGTGTCTTTTTATAGGTGAGTTGAGTCCCTTGATATTAAGGGATATTTATGATCACTGATTGATATTTCCTGCTATTTTTGGTGGTAGCTTGTATGTATTTCCTTTCTCTGGGCTTTTCTTCTCTGTGATTATCTAATGTTTATGGTTTCATGGGAATATATGGGATCCTTAGGTTAGAGTTTTCCCTCTAATGCTTTCTGGAGGGCCAGATTGGTGGATAGGTATTGTTTTAGTCTGACTTTGTCATGAAATATCTTGTTTACTCCATCTTTGATGATTGATACTTTTGCTGGGTATAGTAGTCTAGGTTGGCAGCTATGCTCTTTCAGTATCTGTATAACTTCTGATCAAGCTCTTCTAGCTTTCATCATTTCCATTGAATAGCCAGGACTTATTCTGATGGGTCTGCCTTCATAGGTAAGTCGGCCCTTCTCTTTTGAAGCTCTTAATTTTTTTTTCTTTTTTCTGTACAGTTTGTGGCTTGATTATTATGTGGTGAGGAGACTTTTTTTTGCAGTCCTATCTATTTGGTGTTCTGTAAGCTTCTTGTATTTTTATAGGCACTTCCTTTTTTAAGTTAGAAAAGTTTTCTTCTATGATTTTACTGAATATATTATCTATGCCTTTAAGCTGGTATTCTTCTCATTCTTCTGTTCCTATTATTCTCAGTTTAGGTATTTTTATGGTGTCACAGATTTTGTGAACATTTTGTTTTATGGCTTTTTTGGTTTTAGTATTTTTTTGACTGATGTATCTATTTCTGCTACTGAGTCTTCCACACCATAGATTCTCTCTTCCATCTCTTGGATTCTGTTGTTATGCCTGTATCTGTAGTTCCAGCTCTTTTTTTCAGATTTTCATTTCCACCTTTGCCTCATTTTGTGCTTTCATTATTGCTTCTATTTCAGTTTTTAGTTCATGGAATGATTCTCTCATTTTTTGGTTTACCTTTTCTTGGTTTTCTTTTATAATGATTTGTTCATGTCTTCCAATGTCTTGTTTGTATTTTCTTCTATTTAATTAAGGGAATTTTTCATATCATCTCTGATGGTACAATAATCTTCACAGAGGTTTTTTTTTTGGTGTTTTGTTCTGTTTCCTCTTCTTTGCTCTGTTCAGGTCTTGTAGTTGTAGAACCATCAGTTTATTCTGGTATTGCTTTGTTGTTCTTTATATTGTTATATGTATTTTTGTACTGGTGTCTGCCCTTTGCTCAGTGGTTCACAATTGGGCAATTTCTAGTGTTGTGGCAAGAGAACCTGTGTGCCTGTCTCCTCTGAGCTAGAGGTCTGCACAGTGTCTGACTCTGTTCTGGACAGGTGTCTGAATATCAGATCCTCAGTCCTTCTCTAATGATGCAGTTTGCCCTGGTGGCAGGGCCTGGCTGTGCAAAGTCCCCTCTTTTATGTGTGGCTGGAGGACTCCCTCACTGCCAAACCCTAGCTCCTATCTGCTAGGAAGAGCTAAGATCAGACTCTAGGGATTGACCCTGGTCCCAAAGAGGGACTCTCTGGATGGGTGGTCCAGATGCCAGAATCTGCTTACCTCAGGGTGGGTTCTGAATTTCCTGAGTAAAGTAATTGAACTCAAAAAAGCAAATATTATGTAAATTCACTCCTATTTATATTTCCTTTAAGTCTTCTGTGAGTAAGCTACAATACATGTAACACCAGATGGAGTAGCCTGCAGGGGAAAGGAATGTATCTCCCTAGGAAGGGGAGATTGAATAATAGTTGTGAATGGACATAAAGAGGCCTGATTGAAGGATTAGTAAGTGTGCGTGTATATGTGTGTGTATCTGTGTGTGTGTGTATCTGTGTGTGTGTGTGTGTGTGTGCGCGCGCGTGTATGAAAGAGGAGAAAGAGAGAGACAAGGAGACAGAGACTGAGAGATAGAGATGAAGAAATGCAGATGTATAACTAAAGGCCCATATGAGGCTTCTAACACAGAAGAAGCATAACATATATGAGGTTTATCTGAATTAAACAAAGAAATAATAGAGTATTTAAAGCCTCAACTGGACATCTTTCATTACCAAATAAAGTTTTCAGTGTCAAGAATAGGCTGCATTTAAGAATAGGTAACCCACTCCCCTTAGAGGAACACCTGACTCAGGCTTGAGGTTGCGGGGAGAAAACTGGATCTGCCAGGAGTGGAGACTGAACTAAGCAATATTGGGACAGTGGGACCTTAGGACCACCTGCCCCCTGCCCGGGGGAGGGGGGGATGGCGAGTTGTGGAGAAGAGAGAATGACCTGATGTGTTGGGAGGGGGAAAGGACCTTGAATAAGGATATACAGGATAGAAAGTGTGACTTCTTTGTTAATAATAATAATAATAATAATAACAATAATAATAATAAAATAATAGGTTGTTGTTCAAAAATACAGATTACTGAAAAGCCTATCAGTTGCTCTCAAAAATTGACAGGTCCTATTGCTAAAGACAATATCCACAGTCCATTGAACTCAGAGAAGTCAAGTTGCTGCCTACCTATAGCCTTTATCCCTCTTCATCATACTGGATGGTGCTCTGCATGCTACCAAAGGAATTTGCAATAATGACCTGCCTGTAAGACTCACTAGTTAGTGTAATAGTAGCAATAGTGGTATGAAACTCCCACTCCAAAAGAGGACATTGACATTGTTTAGTGGGCAAGAACCCAGATTGGCCATGAGCCTCTGAAAAACCAAGTACTCCTCTTTTGATAAAGGAATATTGCCATAAACTGATTCTCAAGAACATTTACTGCACTATTGCATGAGGGCCTTGCTCAGTTATTATAAGATATTATATCTCACTGTTGATAGAAACACACACAGTGACATACATTCAGACAATGAAAGACCTTGGAACCCTCATTTCTAAAAAGGGTGTCTCAGCTAAACCCCTCTTCTCAGAGCTCATGTATCTCTGTGGAACAGGAAGTGGAACAAGTATAAAAATCAGTGAAGTCAGAGAACAGTAACTACACAACAGCTTCACAACACAGCAGGACCCATGCAATAAGAACTCACAGATACTTTTGTCATGTACAGGAGGTTTATGGGTTCAATACATATGGTCCCTGCTCTGACACAAGCAGATGCAAGCCCTCCACTTCACACTCAATAGCTATCTTTAATTAACAACTACTCACAAAAGAACGATTAGTTTTTTCCTACACAGTCTCACTGGCAATAAAAACTACTCTTAAGGGCAGATTTCAATATTGAGTTTTCCACTGCAGAGACTTTCTTTTCCATCTCTTGAAATCTGTCCGTTATGCTTGAATCTGTGGTTCCAGGTTTTTTAATCAGGTTTTCTATTTCCAGTTTTGTCTCAATTTGTGCCTTCTCTATTGCTTCTATTTCAATTTTTAGTTACTGAAATGTCTCTTTCACTTGTTTATTTTCTTTTTCTTGCTTCTTTTTTATTTTATTTCAGGGATTTGTCCATCTCTTCCAATTTTCTGTTAGCATTTTCTTGTTTTTTTAAATTTTTTTCATATATATATTTATTATTTGATGTTTTTACATCATGCACCCCATCAAACTCACATATCAGACCTCTCATTATTATGCCCACTCTTATGGTATCCCCACTTATAAAAGTGTCCATTCATGCTGCTCACTTGCTTACTGGAGCATAATTAAACTCCCTGTGGCCAGATCCTTAAAGAAAACAAGTCTTTCCTTACCCACCCCTCTGCCAGAAGCAATCAATGTAGAAGTGAGGTATTGTGTCATTAGCTATGTTTTGGTCTTAAGTTCTTGTGTATAATGACATCTCTCTCTTTTTATATTTTTTTTTAAAGTCCACTAAATAGTGAGTACATCCCCTGCTTCTCTTTCTGGGTTTGTGATAACTCGCTCAGGAGGATATTCTCCAAATCCATCCATTTGCCTACAAATTTTAGAGTTTCATTTTTTCTTACTGCTGAGTAGTACTCCATTATATAGATGTACCACAGCTTGGTAATCCATTCCTCAGTTGAGGAGCATCTAGGTTGTTCCCAGGTTCTTGCTATTATGGATAATGCTACTATGAACATGGTTGAGCTAATGCTTTTGGGGTTTGAATGTGCATCTTTAGGATATACACCCAGAAGTGGTATTGCTGGATTCTTGGGGAGATTGATTCCCAGTTTTCTGAGAAACTGCCAAACTGTTAATAAACATATGTGTAGAAAACAAAATATTTCATGACATTACCAGATGTAAACAATACCTAACCATAATCTCTGCCCTGCAAAAAGCCCTAGAGGGAAAACTGCAACCTAAGAAAACCAGAAACACCCATGGAACCACAGATAATTGAGAAGCCCACAGAAAAAATTCCTCCCCTCGGAAAAAGGAAATGCAACCTACTACCAAACATGATGGGAAATATTGATCATTGGTCATTAGTATCCCCTAATATCAATGGACTCAATTCACCTTTGAAAAGACACACCCAATAAAAAAAGAAGAGAAACATGCTAACACGGTAGATGCAAAACAGAAACCATCATTCTGCTGCATACAAGAAATGCACCTCATCTTTAAAGAAAGACACAGGCTCAGAGTAAAGGGTGGGAAAAAGACTTTCCAATCAAATGGCCCTAAGAAACAAGTTGGTATAGCCATTCTAATATCTAACAAAATAGACTTGAAACTGAAATCTATAAAAAGATACCAGGAAGGTCACTACTTATTCATCTCAGAAAAAATTCACCAAGATGAAATCTCAATCCTGAATATCTATGCCCCCAACACAAGGGCACCTACATATGTAAAAGAAACACTTCTAAAGCTTAAACCCCATATCAAACCTCTCACACTAATAGTAGGAGACCTCAATACACCACTTCCACCCTTGGATAGGTCAACCAGAGAGAAACTCAACAGAGAAATAAGGGATCTTGCAGAAGTTATGACCCAAATAGCCTTAGTTGACATAAACCGACCCCTCCACCCAAACAAAAAGGAATATACATATTTCTCAGCGCTCCATGCAAATTTCTCTAAAAGTGACCATATACTAAGTCATAAAGCAAGTATCAACAGGTACTAAAATATGTTTAACATCTTATACCATTTTAGATCACCAGGGTCTAAAGTTAGAGTTCAACAATATCAAGAATCACAGAGAGCCTACTAACTCATGAACTAAACATCATTCAACTGAACAAACTCTGAGTCAAGGAAGAAATTAAGAAAGAAATCAATGACTTCCTAGAATTAAACTAAAATGAATCCAAGACATACCCCAATATTGCATACAATGAAAGCAGTCTTAAGGGGAAAATTCATATCACTAGATGCCTACATAAAAACACTAGAGAAATCCCACACAAGAGAACTATCAGCATGCCTTTCGGCCCTAGAACAATTAAAAGCAAACTCTCCTAGAAGGAATAGACAGCAGGAAATAATCAAACTTAGGGCTGAAATCAACACAATTGAAGCAAAAAGAACAATAAAAAGAATCAATGAATTAAAGAGTTGGTTCTTGGAGAAAGTTAAAAAAATAGATAAACCCTTATCCAAACTAACCAAAAATCAGAGAAAGAGTATCCAAATCAACAAAATCAGAAATAAAAAGGGTGACATATCCACAGACCCCCAGGATATTCAAAGAATTATCAGGACATACTTTGAAAATCTATACTCCTTCCCTAACCTGAAGAAAGAAATGCCTATAAAGATACAAGAAGCTTACAGAACACCAAATAGATATGACCCCCCAAAAAGTCAATGCGCCACATTATAATCAAGCCACAAAACATACAGAACAAAGAAAAAATTTTAAGAGCTGCAAAAAAAAAAAAAAAGGCCAACTTACATATAAAGGCAGACCCATCAGAATAACACCTGACTATTCAATGGAAACAATGAAAGCTAGAAGGGCTTGGTCAGAAGTTATACAGATGCTAAAAAAGCATGGCTGCCAAACTAGAATACTATACCCTGCAAAATTATCAATCACCATAGATGGAGTAAACAAGATATTTCATGACAAAGTCAGACTGAAAGAATATCTATCTACCAATCCAGGACTACAGAGAGTATTAGAGGGAAAACTACAACCTAAGGACCCCAGATACACCCTTGAAACCACAAACAATCAATAATTCCACAGAAGAATACCCCAGAGAAAGGAAATACAAACAAGTTACCACCAAAAATGGCAGGAAATATCAATCAATGGTCACTAATTTCCCTTAATATCAATGGACTCAACTCTCCTATAAAATGTCACACACTAACAAGATGGATACAATGACAGAAGCCATCCTTCTGTTGTCTACAAGAAACAAACCAAACCTCAAACACAAGGACAGACACAGGCTTAAAATAAAGGGCTGGGAAAAGATTTTCCAGTCAAATGGTCCAAAGAAACAAGCGTGGGTTGCAATTCTAACATCAAACAAAGTAGACTTCAAGCTAAAAGCAAAAAAAAGGGACCAAGATGGTCACTACTTATTCATCACAGGAAAAATTGGTCAGGAGGAGATTTCAATCCTGAATATTTATGCCCCTAATATAAGGGCATCTACTTATGTAAAAGAAACACTGCTAAAGCTCAAATCTCACATCAATTCTTATACCCTAATAGGGGGAAACTTCAATACGCCACTGTCAACCCTGGATAGGTCAACCAGACAGAGACTCAACAGAGAAATAAGGAGTCTAAAAGAGGTTATGATGCAAATGGATTTAATAGATATCTATAGAAGCTTCCACCCAAACGCAAAGGAATATACATATTTCTCAGCTCCTCATGGAACTATCTCCAAAATTGATGATATAATTGGTCATAAAGCAAATATCAACAGATACAAAACAATGGAAATAATCCCTTGTAACATATCGGACAACAAGGGCCTAAAGTTAGAATTCAACAACATCAAAAATCAAAGACAGTCTGTCAACTAATGGAAAGTAAACATCACTAAGCTGAACCATCTCTGGGTCAAGGAAGAAATTAAGAAAGAAATCAAAGTCTTCCTAGAATTTAATGAAAATGAATCCACAACGTATCCAAACTTGTGGAACATAATGAAAGCAGTCTTAAGAGGAAAATTCATAGCACTAGATGCCTACATGAAAAACCTAGAGAAAGCCCACACTAGAGACTTAACAGCTCAGCTCAAAGCCTTAAAACAATTAGAAGCGAACTCACCTAGAAGGAGTAGACGGCAGGAAATAATCAAACTTAGAGCTGAAATCATTACAATTGAAATAAAAAGAATAATACAAAGAATCAATGAATCTAAGAGTTGGTTCTTTGAGAAAGTCAACAAGATAGATAAACCCTTAGCCAAACTAATCAAAAAAACAGAGAGAGAGTGTTCAAATCAACAAAATCTGAAATGAAAAGGGGGGCATAAAAAAAGACCCCCAGGAAATACAGAGAATCATCAGATCATATTTTGAAAATCTACATTCCAAAAATGGAAAATCTAGAAGAAATGGACAGCTTTCTGGACAGGTACCATCTACCAAAATTAATTGAAGGTCAGATTAATTACCTAAACAGGCCTAGAACCCTTAAGGAAATTGAAGCTGTCATTAAAACCTCCCCAAAAATAAAAGCCCTGGTCCAGATGGTTTCAGTGCCTAATTCTACCAGATATTCAAAGAAGAAATACTACCGTTACTCTTCAAAGTATTTCACACAGGAAGGAATATTGCCAAATTCCTTGTATGAGGCCACAATTAGCCTAATTCCCAAGCCACTCAAAGACACAACAAAGAAGGAGAATTGCAGACCAATTTCCCTCATGAATATTGATGCGAAAATTGTCAACAAAATTATGGCAAACCTTATACAACAATGTATAAAAGATATCATCCACCACGACCAAGTAGGCTTCATCCCAGAAATGCAGGGCTGGTTTAACATAAGAAAAACTGTAAATGTTATCTATCATATAAACAAACTAAAGGAACAAAACCACATGATCATATCCTTAGATGCTGAAAAAGCCTTTGACAAAATCTAACAATCCTTTATGATTAAAGCCCTGGAGAGATCAGGAATACAGGGAGAATACCTAAATATAACAAAGGTAATTTAAAAGAAGCTGACAGCCAGTATCAAACTTAATGGAGAAAAGCTCAAAGCAATCCCACTAAAATCAGGAACTAGACAAGTATGTCTTCTCTCCCCTTATCTATTCAATATAGTTCTCCAAGTTTTAGCTAAAGCAATAAGGGAACAAAAAGAGATTAAGGGGATATAAATTGGGAAAGAAGAAGTGAAGCTATCTCTATTTGCAGATGATATGATTGTATACATAAGTGACCCACAAAATTCTCCCACAGAACTGCTACGGCTGATAAACACCTTCAGCAATGTAGCAGGATACAAGATTAACTCAAAGAAATCAGTAGCCCTTCTATACACTAAAGAAAGAAGAGCTGAGAAAGAAATAAGGGAAACATTACCCTTCATAAAAGCTGCAAATAGTATTAAATACCTTGAAGTAACTATAACCAAAGAAGTAACAGACCTATTTGACAAAAATTTTGAATCACTGAAGAAAGAAATTGAAGAGGATATCAGATAATGGAAAGCTCTCCCATGTTCCTGGATTGGTAGGGTCAACATAGTAAAAATGGCAATTCTACCAAAGGCAATCTACAGATTCAATGCACTGCCCATCAAAATCCCAACACAATATTTTTTGGATCTTGAAAGAACAATACTCAATTTCATTTGGAATAACAGGAAAGCCAGTATTGCCAAAATGATTTTACTCAACAAAAGAACCTCAGGAGGTATCACCACCCCTGATGTCAAGTTATACTATAAAGCTACAATAAAAAAACAGCCTGGTACTGGCATAAAAACAGATTTGTGGACCAATGGAATAGAATTGAGGATCCAGACATTAACCCAATAAACACCTGATCTTTGACAAAGAGGCTCAAAACATTCAATGGAAAAAAGATTGTATATTTAACAAATGGTGTTGGAATAGCTTGCTGGAAGTGTGTAGAAAAAAATGCAAATAGATCTGAGCCTGTTACCTTGCACAAAACTCAAATCCAAATAGATCAAAGACCTCAACATAAACCCAGCCTTTGAACTTGATAGAAAAGGAAGTGGGAAATACACTTCTACAAATTGGCATAGGCGACCACTTCCTAAATATAACACCAGTGGCACAGGCACTAAGACCAACAATCAATAAGTGGGATCTCCTGAAGCTAAGAAGCTTCTGTAAAGCCAAGGACACTGTCAATAGGACAAAAAGACAGCTTACCGAATGGGAAAAGATTTTCACCAGCCCTACAAGTGATAGAGGACTGATCTCTAAGATAAATAAAGAGCTCAAAAATCTAGAGCCCAACACCTTGAATAACCCTATCAAAAAATGGGGTTCAGATCTAAAAAGGGAATTCTCAGCAGAGGAATTACGAATGGCTGAAAGGCACCTGAAAAAGTGCCCATCATCTTTAGCCATCAGAGAAATGCAAATCAAAACAACTTTGAGATACCACCTAACACCTGTTATATTGGCTAAGATAAAAGACACAGATGACAGCATATGTTGGAGAGAATGTGGAGCAAGGGGAACACTCCTCCATTGCTGGTGGGAGTGTAATCTTGTTCAGTCACTTTGGAATGCAGTATGGTGGTTTCTCAGAAAACTGAGAATCAATCTCCCCAAGGACCCAGCAATACCACTTCTGGGTGTATACCCTAAAGAGGCACATTCACACTCCAAAGGTATTAGCTCAACTATGTTCATAGCAGCATTACTTGTAATAGCAAGAACCTGGAAACAACCTAGATGTCCCTCAACTGAAGAATGGATTAACAAACTGTGGTACATCTATATAATGGAGTACTACTCAGCAGTAAGAAAAAAATGATATCCTAAAATTTGCAGGCAAATGGATGGACTTGGGGAACATTCTCCTGAGCAAGGTATCACAAACTCAGAATGATAAGCAGGAATGTACTCACTCATTAGTGGTCTCTAAACAAACAAACAAGAAAAAAAACCAAGAATGCCCAAGCTGCAAACCACAACCACTGAACAGCTTGGGATCAGAAACCCCCTGGACTAACTCTTCAGATCCCACTCTACCTAAAGGTGCACCTGACTCACTATTGAGGGAGGGGAGACAAAACTGGATCTGCCAGGAGTCGTGACTGAACTAAGTATTATTGGGTCAGTGGGACCATGGGACTGTCTGCTGCCTCCCCAGGGAGGGGATGGGGAGTTGTGGAGAAAAAAAATAACTTGATGTGGCGGGAGAGGGAAGGGAGCTTGAATGATATACAGGAATAGAAAGCGTGACTTGTTTGTTAATAATAATAATAAATAATAATAATAATAATAATAATAAAGAAAAAAAAAGAAAATCTATACTCCACAAAAATGGAGAACCGAGAAGAAATGGACAGCTTTCTGTACAGGTACCATTTCCAAAATTAAATCAAGACCAGATTAAAGACCTAAACAGTACTATAACAGCAAAGGAAATTGAAGCTGTCATCAACCAAATAAAAAAAGCTCAGGTCCAGATGGTTTCAGTGCAGAGTTCTACCAGACATTCAAAGAAGAGCTAATGCCAATACTCCCAATACCAATACCAAAAGGAACTAGGCCCTTAAAGGATAGGCAGCTGTCCATTGACATTGGCAGTACGTGGAGCCTTGAAGGGAGAGATCAGAATATGTTTCTATGCATAGACTGGCACTTTGGAGCCCACTCTCCCCTGAGGAACATCTAACCCAGATAAGACATTACAATCAAGAAATCAGATCTGCCTGGAGTGGATGCTAAGTTGATCCACCTTGGAACTTCTTGCCCTTTTGGGCCAGGGATTGGGGAGGAAGGAGGTTGTAGGTAGACAGGAAGGGATTGGGAGAGGGAAGGGAGGAAGAGCCAGGAAATACTTGATTAAAAAAAGGGCTTTATTTTCTAATAGTAAATAAATAATATAAAAATGAAAAAAGGGGAAGATTTCATGTTCAGATGTAGATGGTAAATATATATCATCTTTGGAGTCTTTTTCTCATAATGTTCAGTCAGTGCATTTTTTTAACCTTACATGTCTTTTTTAATATAAATTATTACTTCCAGTTTTATATTTTTATGGAATTTCAGTATGTGAGAACATGTGCGTAATTGTATTTGTTTGTATCTGTATGTCTATGCCTATAAGTCTTTCTTCTACTTTTTGGCTGTTTTTCTTGTTTTGTTCTCTTATAATTTGTTTGTTTTAGATTATATTACTACAACTACTATTACTACAGTTATTATTTAAATGCCTGTTTTTGAAGGAAAGACAGAAAGGTTATAGATTAGAATGGAAAGGGAGTTTGGGGAGGATCTTGGAGGAACAGGGATAAACATAACCAGAATATATTATATGAACAAAGTCTATTATAAATAAGACAAAAAAATCTATTTAAATAAGATAAAAAAATGTAATAAGAAGTTTCTGGCCTAACCTTGAGGTTCAGACCTGCTTATAGCCCAACTGTAATTTTACCCCCAAATAATCATAAAAAAACCTTATATTTAATTTGATGCTGATTGACCTATGGCTCAGTCATATAACTTGATAACTCTTAATTTTTAAAATAACCCATAATTATCCAAATGGCTTAATAACTTTTCTCAGAACAGCATTTTGACATCTTTCCTGTGTATCTGCTGGCATTTCTCTTTCTGACATATCCTCTTCTTAGAGTTTAATTAGTCTAGTAGCCCTGATATCACTTCCTGTCTGCCTTCTGGCCAATTAGCACTTTATTAAACCAGTAGAAGGGACAATATTTACAATGTACCACAGCATAATCCCACAGCAAAATAAAGGAACTAAAAGTATAAATTGGAAACTATTCACATAAATTTTATTGTCATTATGTTCGACTTTTATGTATAATAAAAGGAGCAATAAACTGACAAGGCAAAACAGTAAAAAAAGAAAAAGATGAAAAAATGAAAAAGCATTATTAGCTTATAAAGATGCCTATGTTCTTAAGACGTTCTTCCAAGTTGCAAATTTCCATTTTGTGGCAAGCTGATTAGGATTCAGAAATTCTAGAATTATCCTCTAAGATTTAGATAATAAACACAAATGTCCCAGAAAATTCCATTCTTATAATTCAGAGATGTGTAAGACACTTTCTATTCCAAGGTTACATAAGTAGTAAGGCATGCTGGGAACAGAAATTCTCAAGTGACATGCTACCTGAAGGTGGTACCATGTCAAGCTCCAGCATAGGTCAAAACAAAATCAAATCTCTTCTGTCTTGTTTTCTTTTGTATATGTGTAAAATATATTTACTTTCAATTTTTAACTAAAATATTTGTATTTTGACAATTTGATAAAGCCAAATAAAATCTGAAGGTTCTTAATGTTTGGCAGAATGATGAGCTGTTTAAACTTTAAATATTGAATAATAAATATGTTTATAAAATATACACAGCTTGAATTATATAAAAATCTACTTAGCTAGACACAAGCAAATTTAAAACAGCTACATGCAAATCTTTTGATGTTGGTCTGGTTCTTATATATTTTTTTGTAGATTGAGGGAGGAACTTTCTGTTTGCCATGATATAAAAATAGTTTGTGGGAGGAACTTACTATGTGTCATGTTGTAAATATAGTTTGTGGGAAGAACTTACTATGTTCCATGGTATAAATCTAGTTTGTGGGAAGAACTTATTTTGTGTCAGGTTATAAATATAGTTTGAATGCAAACCCTACAGCTGACCAGAGCAAAAAAATAACCTAGAGTATTACAATTGTGCTGAATACTTTTATGTCAAGTTGACACAAGCTAAAGTCACCCGAGAGAATAAAACCTCAGTTAAGAAAACGCCTCCATAACATTATGCTATAGGCAACTCAGTAGGTCATTTTCATAAATAGCAATTGATGATGATGGATCCAGCTCATTGTGGATTTGCCATCCCTGGGCTGGTGGCCCTGGGTTCTATGTAAAAGCAGGCTAAGAAAGTCAGGAAGAGGACGCCAGTAAAAATCACCCCTTTATGTCACTGCAGGTTCTGGCCCTATTTGAATTCTTGTCCTAATATTTTCAAAAAGAAACAGAGACAGCGAGTTAATTATAAGACAAACCTTTTCTTCTATAAGTTACTTTAGTCATGGTTTTTAATCACAGCAATAGTATCCCTAACTAATGCCCCAGTACTGAGAGATAATAGGACCTTTAGTAAGGTCTCTGTTGGGGTATCAATAGATCACTCACTGAGAAACCTGCAATCAGAAGAGACATAATCAGATTTGTTAGAACATCTGAACTCCCTAAGTATGAGTTTTGTAAAAGCAAAGCTTTCTTCCAGAGTCCATATTTATAATAGATTTCTCTTACATGGATTCTTGCAATTGTGACATCTGAAATTCTGTCATTACCAGAGATCATTACAAATATTCCTGTCTCTACTGCTGTTGGATTTAGAAAGATATTATTGCACAAATTCTAGGTGGTATTTAATGAAACTCAGAACCAGATATTTGAGGAAAGATGGAATATCAGAGAGAGGAAACAGACCACAGTCAGTTCTCATCCAGCCAACTTCTCAGGGCAAACAGAGTAAATGCTATCTTCAAGCCTGGCTGGTTGCTCCTACATAATGTCTGAATGTCTGCCTATGCATGCCTTAAATATTTTCTTTACCCATTTCTTTCATTTCTGGGTTCAACTCATCATCATAATCCTAGAGTTAGATTAAAGGTATAAGCTACTATGGATTGGTTATTAGGCCTTGAACATACAGAAATACAGAAAGATCTCTGTCTCCTGAGTAATGGGATTAAAGCCACAGTTTATCCAGTTTATCACTCATTTCCTGCTGAGATTAAATGCATGAGTTACCACTTTGTCATTCCTATGCTGGAATTAAAGGCATGAGTTAACACCCTCTGACCCTCATGGCTTGAGTGTGGGTGAGTCTGGGTGAGTCTCTTCTCTGATATTCCAGGATGATTTTATTAAATATAAAATATATCACCACAAATTCTTTAACTTCCTTTTTTCATGCTTCTCATTTGTTTACTGGAACATAATTAAATACACCATGGCCAGCTCCTTAAACAAAACAAGATCTTCCCTACCCACA
>PVIH01004314.1:108224-142767 GCA_004025045.1 Sigmodon hispidus
TTTTTTTTTTTTTTTTTTTTTTTTTTTTTTTTTTTTTTTTTTTTTTTTTTTTTTTTTTTTAAGTCCACTATTGAGAGAGTACATCTCCTGATTATCTTTCTGGGTTTGTGATACCTTGCTCAGGAGGATATTCTCCAAATCCATCCATTTGGCTGCAAATTTTAGGATATCATTTTTTTCTTACTGCTGAGTAGTACTCCATTGTGTAGATGTTTGTTAATCCATTCTTCAGTTGAGGGGCAACTAGGTTGTTTCCAGGTTCTTGGTATTACAAATAATGCTGTTATGAACATAGTTGAGTTAATGTTTTTGGGGTACAAATGTGCAACTTTAGGGTACATGCCTAAAAGTGGTATTGCTGAATCCTTGGGGAGAGTGATTCCCAGTTTTCTGAGAAACTGTCATACTGCATTCCAGAGTCCCTGAACAAGTTTACACTCCCACCAACAATGGAGGAGTGTTCCCCTAGCTCTGCAACCTCTCCAGCATAGGCTGTCACCTGTGACTTCTATCTTAGTCATTCTGGCAGGTGTCAGGTGGTATCTCAAAGTTGTTTTGATTTGCATTTCTCTGATGGCTAAAGATGTTGAGCACTTTTTCAAGTGCCTTTCAGCCATTTGTAATTCTTCTGCTGAGTTTTTCTTTTTTAATTCTGAACTCCATTTTTTAATTGGGTATTTAGAGCTTTGGGCTCTAGTTTCTTGAGTTCTCTGTATATTTTAGAGATCAGTTCTCTGTCACTTGTAGGCTTGGTGAAAATCTTTTCCCATTCTGTAGGCTGTTGTTTTTATCTTATTAACTGAGTCCTTGGCCTTACAGAAGCTTATAGCCTTATAAACTGTAACATTTTTGAAAATGCCTACTCTTCAAACATTGTCTGTTACATTTCATTTTCACCGTTACTCACTCTCACATTCATTTCTCATTTTATTCTTTGAATAATGCTTTAATCTTAATAAAAATACAATTATATCATTCTCTTCTCCCCTTTACTCCCTCTCACGTCTCTCATTCTCTCTTCCCATTCTTTATTTTCTTTATCATCACATCTGTGTATTATCATCTGATATGTTGAGGTATTTCACTCTCTTCACTATTAAAACTTTGAAATCCAATAGCTTTATACATACAATGTAAGATGCTTTTTTCCAACATAAGCCCTTGTATTTTCAAGTTGTTTTTCTAAAAAGGCTAAACCTGAGTGATGGTTACTTTTGCCTTAACTATTTTTAATGTACATCAGCAGAAGGCTATAGATTAAAATTAAATCTTAGAGTAACACAGCTTCATGTTATTAAGTTTTAGAGCCTCTCTTCAACAGATACCTGACATTGCTTTAGCCTCATTCAATTTATATTTGTGCAACTTCATATCTCATTCACTCTCTTATTAGCATCTATTTCAATAACTCTCAGAATGTACTAGGATCAATCCTACAAAAATTAGAACCCTGACAACATTAAAATGTCCCACCTATAAAACAAAATTTTATTAATATTCCATATTAAAATCATTTCACCATTCCCCTCAATTCTATATCTGCTCAAGAACCTTTTTTTAATTTCTCAATAAATGAGTTTCTGTTGCTTTGGGAGAAATATCACAAGTTTATTGCCTTTAAAAAAATGCAAATCTATTATCTCATATTTTGTAGGCTAGAAATGTGACAATACATGGAAGGCTAAGATCAAGATATTGACACCATCTGTTTTTTCTGGTTTTTTTTTTTCTTTTTTTGTGGTCCCAATGGAGAATTTGTTTCTGAAATTACTAAGGTCATTGGAAAATATTACTTGTAGTTATGAAACCTGAGTTCCCATTTTTTGATAGTTCTTAGATAATAGTACTTTCTAGGTATTGAGTACTATTCAGATCCCTGGCTCTTCATCTTTTCATTCTATCCTCAAAGTCACAAATAATGGGTAAACTCCTCGAATCTGTTTCCTTCTTATCTCTTCAATTGTGGAATTTATTTGCTAATAGCTCAGAAAAAGTTTGTCTTGTTTTTTAACATATTATCATTGTGTTAGTGCCACATGCCATGGCATGTATATGGACACAGGAAACAACTATGTGAAGTCTGTTTTATTTATTACTTTTTATGTGGGCTTTGTAGATGAAACTCCAGTGCTCAAACTTGTTCTGCAATCTCATTAACCAACTTTCTTAACCACTTTTTGGATCTGCCTATGTTCTTAAGTACTCATATAATTAAATTGAGACAACTATGATAAGTTAAAAATGCCATGATGTGCAATTCTTTTGTGGAACACAAATATATACTTTTAATAAATAAATATTTCATATTGTGATCTCCTTGCTAAACTCAATCTCCTCTTTCTTATTGTGAACCATTTCATAGACAAGTGCAATGAAGATAGCATCATTATTCCAACTATATAGTCACTACTCATACAGATTTGGGAGATAAAAGCCTAATTCTCCAATCTGCTTATATTTGCACTTCAGTTTGCTAAAAATTTGCACTAGAAAATTCTTATTAATGTATGTTGAAGAGTTAACTATTTTCAGAAGGGAATTATTCTCTATCATTATGCACAAATATACATTGTACTTTCTGTCACATAAGGTATAATTTGTAATTAGTGACCTCATAATTACTGATATATCACTTGATGATAATGTAGGTTTAGACTTTCTTGGTTTGAAATGATTTAATGGAACATTGTGGCAATGATATCACAGCTCAGCTTTTAAGTCTCATGTAATTTTCTTAATTGTAAGGATATTGAAGTTGACAATATACCTTTCCACTAAAGTTATAAATGATCATGTAACATGACTCTTACTCAGTCCTTGTCACTATAATTAATGAGGTCATTTCCATATCAATACATGTAATTGAGGAGCACTGTTGTAAAATTAGAAATGTAAATTCTAGAAAGTCACAGTTTAACATATAACTATCTCAGTGTATTTCAGAGTTGAGACTGATCTCTAAATAATGGGCAGTTGAGAATATGCTTGTTCTTAAAGACACTGAAAGTTAAATATTGTATACTATCTAAGATGCTATGTGTGGTGGTTTGAATAAGAATTGTTCCCATAGATTCAAATATATCAGTGTGTAAGAAGTGGAACTGTTTGAAAGGATAGTGGTCTTGTTAGATAAAGTATGGCACAGAGGGCAGGCTTTAAAGTTTAACAGTCCCAAGCCAAGCACTTCATTCTTCCTGCAGATCTGGACGTAAAATTCTCAGCTCCTTTGCCAGAACCACATCTGCCTGTGTGCCATCACTCTTCCCACCACACAAATAATAGGCTAAACTCTAAGACTGTAAGCAAGCCCCAACTAAATACTATCCTTTTATGGGTTGCTATGGTCATAATGCCTCTTTACAGCAATAGAACATGGAGTAAGACACTGTGGCACTTAAAATCACATGAGTTTATAGGCTACATGTTCTGTATATTTATAGAGAAGTTTGAAAAGGTGTAAGTAAAATTGATGCATGAAGGTATCTTTCATGACAATGCTCACTTCCTGAGGAACTACAGGTACATTCCATGACAAATACGTGAGATAATTTAATGAAACCAGTTTTGTTTTTAAATTCTAGTTTATTTTTAAAGTTAATGGAGACTCCACTAATCTTTTCAGTTCATAATGAAGGCATATATTAAATAATTAGTTCATAATGCTTTTTAACATAGAAAAAAATCTCCAGAATAGCCATCCTACATCCAAGTAAAAGGTTTTTTGGTTACTTCAAAATTGATCATTGTATTATGCATGTGATTCTGTCACCAGCTTGCCTTTACATCTTTCATTAAAAGTCAAGATTCTTTTACAAAAAGATTATATATAAGTTTGGATAAAAGTAATAATGGCATAACTCTTCACAGAGCTAAAGTTAAAAAGAGTCTCAAAATGAATTAGAATTCATTCAAAACTCTTTTGATTAAAAACTTCTATAGACTTTCCAAACTTTCAAGTTACATATTTTAAGTACAGATTTCTCCTGTTCAATCTCACTCAGTCAAAACTTTTATAATGGAAAAATAGTAGAGGAAAAAATTTTAATTCAATTTTAGAAACAGAGATATGAGTTAAATTATGAAATCAAAAATTAGTATTAATTATAAATGCATTTGAATAGCTAACTAAATATTTTTACATCAAATTGGCTTGTTAGATTATAGTCTCTTATCTAAAAATATATTCTTTATTCATCTGAAAGGAATACAAATAATAATAGTTTAGTTTTAATGCCACCAATAAAAGTATATTAGGCAAATGTTTTCTACAGAAGACAAAACTAATCATAAAATTTTATATCTAATATTGCTGTATTACTTATCACAACTACAGAGGTACATTTTATAAACTATATTTGCCAAAATCATATAAGTTATATCTTTCTGCAACACTAGGTAATGTGTGTGTCTGTGTGTGTGACTGACCTAGAATTCTCAGAAATTTGCCTGACTCTGTCTCTAGAACCCTGGGATTAAAGATGTGTTCTATCACACTTGGTAAGTGTTTTCTTTTAAGGAGACAAACACATTACTTCATGTTTTATCTCTATAAACTAGATCTCAATCTAAATGTTGCAGAACTTTACAGTTGACTTTTATCTAATTTTTTCATTCTTACCTCCTTGCAATTATCATTTGCAATTAAAAAATTCTCCTGTTTCTTTTAGTTCTAGTTTTATATTTTACCAGTGAAACAATCTTTGCCTTTTTCAGTCTATTTTATTTTCATTTTAAATAATACTTTCCTAGAGATGTTTTTCCATTCCTACCTCCTGGCAATTATCACTTGCCATTAACAAATTCTCTTGTTTCTTTTAGTTTTAGTTTTACATTTTACTAGTGAAACCATACAATATTTGCCTTTCTCAGTCTATTTTATTTTTATTTTTAAATAATACTTACTATAGATAACTCCTCATATGCTTCTACAAGTAGCACTCTTAAAATCATCCATTAATGACCTGAACTTGAATGCAATTATTTCTTTCTTTTACTTTATCCCATCTATCCCTGGTGGGTTGAAATAGACTTACCAAGGAAAAAGAATACCAGATATTATCAATAGTGAATTTGGTTATAATGAAACCAAATCTGAGACTTCAGGTACATGTGCAAAGGTTTTATTAATATTATTGTGCTTCCTTGTGGGGCATACGATGAGTCTTCTTTTAATAGTAGCTGTATGATTTCTACTATGGAAACTAAGAAGTTGATGCATCTGGGAGTTGAGCATCTTTGGGAAGTCAGGGAGGCTCCATTTTTCTAAGATTTCTTGACAAAAAGGAGCCAAGTACTTATATTATCTCAAAATGGCTAATGAACTAGATAAAATAGAAAATAAATCTTCTCAATAATAGAAAGATGTGTGTATGAGACAATAATCAAGACAAGCCAGTAATACATAGCCTTTCTTGCAGATGACAAGGAATGTAACTAAGGAAATACAAAGAAAATTCGTTGTTCAAAGAAGGGGTTACAATTAGATAGGACACACAAAACAACATGCTCTATTGTTTATTAGATTCTAAAATGACAGAAAAACTGGTTACAAATGATGACTTTCAGGTTGTGGTTTTTTTATTTCTTAATTGGTATGGCTGATATATCATAAAGACACTTGTATTTAAATTATATTTGTGTCAAAGTATCTCTCTTAAGATCTAAAACTTGAATTCCATGGGGAAAATCTGACAATAAAAGGAAAGAGACAGAAATCATAGAAAATTCTCACTGTCAGGATCAAAAGAAACTTTTAGGATCCCACAGCAGCATCCTGGTCCAGAGCTGACTAAGACGTAAGTGCTCTAAATACCCAATTAAAAAATGGAGTTCAGAATTAAAATGGGAAATCTCAGCAGAAGAATTACAAATGGCTGAAAGGCACTTGAAAAACTGCTCAACTTCTTTACCCACCAGGGAAATGCAAATCAAAAGAACTTTGAGGTACCACCTTGCACATGTCAGATTGGCTAAGATAAAAGTCACAGATGACAGCCAATGCTGGAGAGGTTGTGAAGCAAGGGGAACAACACCCCTCCATTATTGGTGGGAGTGTCAGCTTGTTCAGCCACTCTGGAATGCAGTATGGCAGTTTCTCAGAAAACTGGGAATCAATCTCTCCAAGGATCCAGCAATACCACTCTTAAGCATATACCCTAAAGGCGCACATTCATACCCCAAAAGCATTAGCTCAACTATGCTCATAGCAGCATTATTCGTATTAGCAAAAACCTGGAAACAACCAAGATGCCCCTCAACTAAGGAATGGATTAACAAGCTGTGGCACATCTACACAATGGAGTACTTCTCAGCAGTGAGAAAAAAAAATTATACTCTAAAATTTGCAGATAAATGGATGGGTATGGAGAATATCCTCCTGAGTGAGGTATCACAATCCCAGAAAGAGAAGCAGGGGATATACTCACTATTTAGTGGACTTTAAAAAACATATATAAAAATAGAGCTATGTCGTTGTACATAAGAACTCAAGACCATAACATAGCTAAATGACACAATGCCTCACTTCTGCACTGATGGCTTCTGGCAGAGGGGTGGGTAAGGAAAATCTTGTTTTCTTTAAGGTCTGGCCCCAGGGAGTTTAATTATGCTCCAGTAAGCAAGTGAGCAGCATGAATGGGTGGTTTTGTAAATGGGGAGATCATAAGAATTGGCATGATACTGAAAGGTCTGATATGTGAGTTTGATGGGGTGCATGATGTAAAAGCCCCAAATAATAAATATATATATGAAATTTTTTTTAAAAAGGAAAGAGAAATACTATGATTAATATTAGGGTTTCACTGACTTTGTAACTTTTAAAGGCTTGGTTTATTTTTTAATTTTATGGAATAATATAATACATATTTGTCTTAGTTTTTTAATTTATAGTTGAATTCTGTAGTAAGTTCATATTTTCTTGTGTTTGTTTCTGTCATTGCTGTTTTTGATTTTTAGTATGGAGTATTTTATTAGTGTTTTAAATATTTTAAGGTTACAAAGTATGCACTTGATAAAATCATTCATTGCATTTAGGTTTAATTTTGCTATCTAAAAATTCACCAGTTTTTTTTCTGTATCTTTAATTTATCGAAACAAATTTATAATGCATGTCCTTATGATTTTTGGGAATTTCATTCATATCTGTTATAATGTTTGTGTTTCAATTTCCAGCTTTATTGAAGCAGGTCTTCCCTTTTCTGTTTAATTTGAATAAGAATTTGCCATTTTTGTTTAGTCATTAAAAAAGACAGAAAGAAAGGAAGAAAAAAGAAAGAAAGAAATATGGGTTAATTTAAATGTAAGTGTTAGCTAGTAACAAGCCTGAGGTATTGGTTCAGCATTAATAAGAAATATCAAGCTTCTGTGTTGATTATTTGGGAGCAGACAGGTGGGACAGGAAAATTAAAGTACAATGAGTTACGTTTAAACACCAAATTGGAATTAATAAACTTTATGTGAGCAAAAGTAATGTTTTCCATGAGCTAATAAAATCCAAATAAATTCAGGAGATGTGTTGAATTTAGTCGTCATATTTTTTTTTACACTTTGTTGTATTTTAAGTAACAAATTAATTTCCCTTTTACCATCTGACTTTAAAAATTGTTTAATGAACTTAGAAGTTTTAATACAAATTCTCAACACTGAATAAAAGAGAATGCTTTACAAACTGATAGCTAGCCAAGTATGGTAATAGATACCTGTTATCCCAGTACTCTGGAGGCTGAGGCAGGAGAATCACTGTGAGTTTCAGGTCAGCCTACAGTGTAAACTCCAGGTAAGCCTGGTCTAGAGTGAGATCCTGCCAAAACAAACCAAAAGAAAGAGGAAGGAAGGAAGAGATGGAAGAAAAGGGAGGGAGGGAAAAAAAAAACCTATAGTACATCTACACAATGGAATGCTCCTCAGCAGTAAGAAAAAAATGATATCCTAAAATTGACAGGCAAATGTATGGATTTGGAGAATATCCTCCTGAGCGAGCAATCACAAACCTAGACAGATAAGCAGGAGAGGTACTTACTCATTAGTGGACTCTAAACAAAAAACAAAGCACACCCAAGCTGCAAACCACAACCACTGAACAGCATAGGATCTGAAGAACCTTGGATCAGTACCTTGGAGACTATTCCTTCAAGAGTAACTCCTAATATGGACTTGGTACTAGGATCAATATCAAGGCAATCAGATTTGCCTGGAGTGGATGCTGAACTAAGCCACCTTGGGACTTTGGGACTGCCTTTAGTTCAGACTCCAAGTGATTTAATGTTCTCTTCTGGCCTCTTTTGCACTAGGCATGTATGTGGTTCACAAACATATATATAACCACGACAGGCATATGTGTAAAAATAAGAATATATCAATTAGATATGCACTCTAAAAAATGAAATTCTATTATCAGGAATAGGTTACCCCTTTTTTCAGTTGTCCAATAAATTCTTTTAGTCTCCTCCCTATGTAATACAATGTACCACCAATATTCTAATGAGCTTCCCCACAACTTAAGGGCAAGACCTTATTGCTAAAAGTCACCAGAATCTTTGTATTATTGTAAAACTTGTCACAATAATGGCTTAATTATAAGTATTAGAATGCATATTTTACAATTTTCTGAGTTGCACCATGAAAGAACTTGGTGCATAAAAGATGAAAATAAACAAAAACTTGACAGCACAACAGGAAAAAAAATTAGATGATTGATTATCTGGTCCCCACATAGTCATAGTCTAGCATTATAAATATGTATGTTAGACAAACTTCTTTTGCTTTGCATTGTATCCAAGTAAAATCAAGTGTGTACATGAGAAGACATTTTAAACAGAGGCTTATCTACGTATTCAAAAGAAGTGAAGTAGCTATATTCAATATTATTGCTGGTTTCCTGTTTGTATTCAGTGGCTTGAGCTTACTAGTTCTTTTGCAATGTCTTTGTAGATGATTGCTTATAGCAACACTTGGGACATGAAAAAATCTTTTAACAGCATTTAAAAAATTACAAGCAGTGATATATAATATTTAATTTATATAGAATTACAAGATTTTTATGTACTTTTCCTAGCAAGAAAACAGCAACTGTAACAGTTGATGTGTTGATAATAATTGATTTATTATCCCTTCCCTGTTGTCATCTACTGAATGTGTCAGTTCTATGAAGTCAGGTGTATCTACTGAATTGTTTTCCTAGTTACTATACTGGGTAAAAGGTAGACCACAAGACAAGAAAGCATCTGTAAGCTACCTTTGGTACATCACTGAAAGAAGGCACAGCCTTTCCAGGTATGTTACCTGGAAACCTTCTTTCAGGATTTTGAGAACACGTACACTTTCTGTGTTACAGGAGAAAGGGTACCTTTTAAGTAAAAAGGAAAGGGTTATTTTATGTATTCCCTCTAAGGAAGCTTTGCAGGAATTCAATTGTGGTGAAGTTGATGAGAAAGAAACTACTGTCCCATCCTTACTTTCCAGACCTATGACATTTTTTGATTACATTCACATTTCTAAAGAAGATCCTAAAATTATAAAGAACACAGGCATTTTTTTTACCTGATGGGTTAACTTAAGTATGCATTTCACCATGTTTCCCGGATGAAGTTGTTAAATCAAAGAATCCTTTGTCTCATTAGGCAGTGCAACAGTAACATTGCTAACACATCAAGCATATACTTTCAATCCTCAACAATACTAAAACCTATTTTCATGCTATCCACGTATTAAATTACAAATTTAATTACAAATTAATTAAATTACAATTACATATTAAATTTAATTTTAAAATAAAATCCAAGTATGTATAGAAGTATATATTAAAGTATATTTTAGCACAAAATGCTGAAATTTAATCTATCACATACAAAAAAAAAGAGATACAATTCAAACATTCTGTTCATTTATTTATATCTTCACTGCCCAAATTCAACATACAATTTCACCTGCATATCCATACAAATACAGTAAAGTCTAATATATATGTTAGGTACTATAAAGGAGTAACATCAATAACAAATAAAATAGAGCAGATATAATAACAAACTAAAGTCAAATAAAGCATGTTCTCAAAGTATTTCCTGGAAATATTGATGTCCGCTACCACACAAGTTGTACTTTCCTCTGTGAGTCAGAAGACTTTAACTTTACAGTTGAAGGAGTAGCTAACAGCTTCCCGTAGGCTTTGTTAAAATGTTATCACAACTAACTTTGTTTTTTAGGGACATTTTAGAGTACGAGCAACTGAAATACCAAGGCTGAGCTACAAAGAGAGGCTTAGATTAGAGCTAGTAAATAGTTCACCTGCATAGCATAGAGCAGTGACACAGTGGGAGAAGGGGATAAAATGCAACGATATGAGATCCCATGATACTGCTCACAACATAGCACAATTTAAAACTTAAAAATCCTCATTTTATCATGAAATTTGCAGGCAAACGGATGGATCTAGAAGTGATAATATAGTTGGAGATAACATAGATCCAGAAAGATAAACTCCACATCGTCTCATTCATATGCAGTTCCTAGCTCTAACTCCTCAGTTGTCATTATACTACATATAACCACAGAAGCCAGTATAGTCTAAAGTGGTTAGGCAGGGGGCTCTGAGAGGGGAATAGCAAAATGCAGGTGCAATTTGAAGGGTAATGAAAAATGGGGAGGGAAATCCCAATGGGGAAATGCGATAAAGACATAAAATACCTAAAAAAAAATGCTTTGAGGAATCTTTATGTCCCATAGCAAATCGGTGTCTCTTTCCCTTCCTGCCCCTCCTTAGAATCATCCACGGTAATAAGTTTACTTGAGTAGTGTTTTAATTGTAATGATTTGACAGGCTGTACTACCAAGCATATTATTTAAAGTTGGCATAGTTATTAACAAGCATCTAAAAACTGATTCATTGATTACTTCATCAAAAAAAATAAAGATGCAAGGAATGTAACTAAAATCTGATAGCTACTGATGGCTGCTGAAGTCTGACCTGTGTTTTATTACAAGTGGGTAGAATCTTATAGCTTATACTCACATTGCATTTCTGGTATTCACATTTGCAGAAAAGTCAATATTTAATATTTATTGTTTAACTCAATTGCTAAATAGTTGTTTTAATTAGTTATTTTAGTAACATTGTTCCAATTGCATTAATTAATAATGGCTTAAGCAACCCAGGAAACATGCCTGGAAACCACCCTTACTGTAAATATGCAAAATATAAAATACAAATCCTATACAAAGGCAAAATTGTATTTCCTCAAATAAATACACACTTTAGAATAAATATATTTTCTTAGATTTTACTTACTTCAGAGGGCTATTCAGCTTCAGAATCTGATGAGTTGACTGATTTTATTTTGTAACATTGTGTTTTTTTGTGTTTATCTTAAATATTCTGTTGAAAACTAAACATTTTAAGTGACACAATATAAATACTCTGAATTTAGCTCATGTATAATACTTTTAAATATTTTTGAGATTTTAGTTTTATTTTACATTCATGGGTGTTTTGCCTGCATGTATGTCTATGTAGGGTGCCTACAGTGCCTGTAAAGGTCAAGAAACAAGACAGAACTTGAGAGACTGGAATTATAAATAGTTGTAAATAGCCAGGTTGGTACAAGGAATTGAACCTGGGTCCTCCGAGAGAGCAGCCCACACTCTTGCCCACCCACAAGTACATATATTTATTGCTCTAGACTCCATTAATAGGTGTTTTTGGTTTGGAGGCTTTTCTGGATTGTATATGTTTATGACCTGTGGTCACTGATGTCTCTACTTAATTATGTGTCAAAACTGCCTTAAGTACCTAGGCATAAGACTTCCTGCTTCTGCCAAAAGGGGAGGTTTTCATGTAGAAACCTACATGTTGCCATCTCAGTATGGAAAGACATATTGAGACCTGTAGGAGAAAGTGCTTATTGAGGGGCACCTAAAGCACACATATTATTTTCCATTGAGACTTAGTCTTGATTCTTTCATTCTGTAGTGCTTCAACTCCAGGAAAAAGTGAGTTCCTAGCATTGTCTGAAGTTGCCATTAGTCATTAGTAAGCCAGGAACATGTGTGTGTTGGCCAATCTTTCATCAACTTGACACAAGCTAGAGTTATCTGAAAGGAGGGGAACTGATTTAAGAAAATGCCTCCAGAGATCTTGCTGTTAGGCATTTTCTTAATTAAAGACTGAAGGGGGAGAGTCCACATTATTGTGAGCGGTGTTGTTCCTGAGCTGGTAGTTCTGGGTTCTTTAAGGAGCAGGCTGAAGCTGTATTTGTAATAGTCAGAATCTATAAACAATCAAGATATCCCTATAGATAAAGAAAATGACATAAAAAAGTATTACTCATCTGTTAAAAACAATGACATCATAAAACTTGCAGAAAAACGGATAGAATTAGAAAAAAAAAAAAAACTATACCGAGTTATGTAATGCACACCTAGAAAGACAAACATGGTATGTAAACACTTAGTTATTGATATTAGTTGTAAAGTAAAAAATAACCATGCTATAGTTCACAAATACAAAAAGGCTAACTAAAAAGGAGTCCTCAATAGGGGATGTCCCCTGCAGAAGATTTGTGAGTAGACTGAGAACAAGTGGGGATGGAAACATGAGGGATCAGGTCAGGGTATGGAAGAAGAGAGTACAGAATATCCAACTGGAAAAGTGTGCATTTTGTGATGTAGTAAAAGCCCGTGCATGGGAAACTTCTGGGAATCTACAAGAATGACCCCAGCTAAAACTCCCAGGAATAGGTGCTACACAGCCTGAACTGGCCATCTCTTGTGACCAGGCAAAAACTTCATCGAAATTTTGGAAAACCAACTGAGCATCATAACCTTCTACCTACAGTCTGTCCCGTCTACAAGATGGGATGGGGTAAGTCTAGTGCAGAGATTGTAGTAGTGACCAACTAATGACTGGTAAAGCCTGAGAGCTATGCGATCAAAGGGAGCCCATATTGCCTGATGGGCCAGGACCCAGAGGCCAGATGGCCCAGAGACCTAAGTTTATACAAAACATGTCTTGCAAAAGAAAAAGTCAATATAATGATGACTTATGAAAACAGATGCACCTAACAGCCAAGCATTAGGTGAGCCTCAGGGAATCTTGATAAATAGGAGGAGGAAGAAGTGTAGGCTCCAAGGAGATCAAGACTAGCACAAGAAAAACCACATGATCAACTAGCCTGGGCTCACAGGAGCTTACCGAGACTTAACTGACAACCAGGGAGCCTGAAAAGAATTGCCGTAGGCCCTCTACATATGTTATAATTGTGTAGTTTAGTCTTTTTAGATTCCTAAATGTGAGAGCAAGGCAGTCCCTGATTCTTTATGAGTTTTGGAGACTGTTTCCTCTCACTGAGCTCTCTTGTCCAGCCTTAATAGGTAAGGAGGTGCCTAGTCTTACTACAACTTGATATTCTATGGATAGTTGATATCCATAAGATAGAGAGAGGAATGGACTGGGCGCAGGGGGGCGGGGAGCTGAGGAAACTGGAGGAGAGCAGGGGAGGGAAAAGGGAAAAACTGGATACAATGTAAAATTAATTAATTATAAAAAGACAAAGAAGAGAGTAGAAGAAAAAGGAGGAGGAGAAGGAGGCAATGGAGCAAGCAATGTGGAGTATGCCAGTAAGCAGCATTCCTCCATTTCCTTTGGATCTGCTCCTCCCTCCAGGTTCCTGCCAAGTTTCAGTTTCTGTCCTGACTCCCTTTGATGAAGAACATGCCAAATAAACTCTTTCCTCTCCAACTTGTTTTTTGGTCATGGTGTTTTGTCGCAGCATTAGAAACCCTAACTAAGACACTATTCGTCTTTAAAATCTGCTGGATAGTTTCCGGTTTCAGACGGACATTTTACTCTGAAGTTTTATTGGTTTTATTTTGTTGTTGTTAATCATTGGTTTTGTTTTTGCTGTGTTTGTACATTTCTTTTGGCAATGGTCTTTTTACTCCTAATATTTAACTGCCCCCCAAAAAAGGATAAAGAAAAATACAGTATTATTAAATGCCTTGGGGAAAGGTCTTTCCTCCCTGAGCTAAATGTCAGGTAATATAAAAGGAAGACCTGTGACAGAAGGTTTTTATTGTACAACAGGTCAATTGTGACAATCCTCAGAAATGTGACACTTTACATTTTTTAAAAATTATCCTGTCTCTTTTGCTGATGGATTCTTTTGCTGAATTTAGGACATCACAGGTCCACAGCAAATTAAACATAACCATATTTACTCTTCTTCCTGGAATACAGTCATATCTTAACTGTTCTTGACAAACAGTTGCAAAGTCATTGAGCATTTTCTAGAATTTTGGAAAAAAGTTTAGAAGTGATGAAATGATGTTTTTAATGATGACAGAATGTCTTTAAAACATAGCATTTACTCTGGGAGTATATTTCTTATAAATTTAAGGGTAGTGTGTGTGTATTTAGGAGTAAGGGGAATAGCTTTATATTGGAGATAAGCAATCCTTGATGCACTGCTACAGAGATGATCTGAAGCATGCAGACCAATCTTGCTGATAACCCTAGCTCAAGTGGCAACTCCCATTTTTGGTGCTAACATAGCATGCAATTCCAGATTCAAGGAATCTAATTTTGTCCTCTCCCCTCTGATGGCATTTATATTTAGGTTTACATATAAGCACAAAAACACAAAGTTTAAAAATATAACAAATCATTCTTTTCCCAAGGAGAAAATTTTAAGATAGAATGTCATATATTTATTAAACTTCCATTTTCTTTAGAATCTTAATTTATGAGTAGTACTTTTTTATATATACTAGTTATTTTGTTACAAACTATCAATGCAATATAATTAATGTAAAATAAAATAGATGACAGTATAGAGCAAGTACTTCATTGAAAGTCATCTTAATTTTTGTAGATAGCAATGATTTTCTGAAAGAGTTCAATGATGAAGAAAATATTCTGAACCTTTGTTCTAGCTACACTTTTTTTTTCTTGGCCAAAATGTGTAACAATCAACTTAAACATTTTTAGGAAATTTAACAACCTGCACCTAGGTTCTCTTTCTTTCTACTGCTCACTAAGTTGTTTTTACTGATATCTCAGCTTCCTGGTACTGAAGAACCCTGAGGATGCAGCATCTACTCAACACTTTAGCAAGAGACAAGCTCCCTTCACTCTTTATTCAGAATCATCTTCATGTGATCTCCCCATTTCCTCTAAATAAGAGAAAAATAAAGTTGATCAACATGTAAAAAACCTCAAAGTTGAGAGCTGAAGCTTTCAGAGACTCCTTTAGTCAAGAAGGAAAGTAAAA
This sequence comes from Sigmodon hispidus, assembly GCA_004025045.1. Classification (NCBI taxonomy): domain Eukaryota; kingdom Metazoa; phylum Chordata; class Mammalia; order Rodentia; family Cricetidae; genus Sigmodon; species Sigmodon hispidus. Next base: position 123,485 of record PVIH01004314.1, read on the forward strand.
AACGGCAAGAGGCGAAGATTCTGCATAGTTGACACAGGGACCCTTTTGCACTTCACTCAACAACTCATCTACCCAGCACAATTGCCACATGCCTTCACTGCTGCCCTTAGGTCATACAGAATGCATGCAAACCTGAGGGCTTTGAAAACTAATGAGCCATGGAGGTACAACTCAAACACAATTTTATATGTATCTTGTCTATGATGTTAGGATTTTTTTAATTTTTATAGAAGCTCTTTAACTGACACACTATGTAGGTAAGCTCTTCTTGATCAGTTGGTTGTGTAAAAAGAAATAAATTGATGTTTTAGTAAGGAATTTCTTCCATAAGGCAATACAGTTATGGTTAAAAAAAAAAAGTTTGCTTGTCCAGATCAAATTATTTAGTAAATAAAATGTAGCTCCTTCAGTGCTCAATATTGAAAGTGAAATTTTATGATTCTTCATTTCTTCTAAACTACTTACATTTCCCTGGATCTTTCTAATATGGTGTTTTAGGTAACGGTAATATTAGGTAGCTTTTTAATTCATTTAGCTTAAATTAATTGCAGATAAATGTACAATTGGGACTATTTTAATTTTTTATTACAATGAACTTCACTTTATAAGGCTACTATAAATTAAAGACATGATACTCTAGATCTTAACAGACATCTCATCACGCAGGTATACTCTTGACAAATAAGTATGTGAAAAGCATCATCAACACTGGAAATATACTAACAAAAGCAGTATCACCAAGGATGGATTTGTTTTGGCTCATACTTATAGGGTAAAGTCTACTTAGTGAGAAAGACATCACAAGAAAGGCAAAGGACAGCTGCTCCCATAGTGTATTGACCATGAAAAAGTGGAGAGAAATGAAATTTGGTGCAGCTTGCTTTTGGTTGCTGTAATTTGGTCCGAGTCTTTAGTCCATTACAAGGTGTCATTAATTACATTTAAAATAGATACACTCAATTCAATTATTCCAATCTAGACAATTTCTTAACTCCTATGGCCAGAAATTTGTTCACTAGGTGATTGGAAATTCTCTCAAATTTAAGTCAGTATTAACCAACCAAGATCACTTGCATCATATATCATCATGGAAATGAAAACTAAAATAACTATTCAGATCCATTAGAAACATGGACCATAATTAACAGGGCCAAATGGCACACAGTTTGTGTAACTATGGAAATGCTCATTCATTTCTGGCAGAAGTACAAAAGGATAGTGTGACCTTAAAACACACATATGCACTAAGCATCCATTTGCCACATGATTCTATTTTTCTAGCAAGGATACTAAAAGCCTACATCCGCAAAAGCCTTAACACAAACTTAAACTGAGTTCACTCACAGTGGCCAAAACTTGAAAGCAGCCAAGATATCCTTTGATATATTGGGTATAAATATACTCTCATATATCCTGACAAAGGAATACTGTTCAAAGTATACAGAGAAAGGAGCTCTCAAACACTGAAAGAACAAGGAGGAAATTTCAATCCATAATAATTAAGTTCTATGTTCTCTTCTTTAAAGGCCTCATGCTATGTAATTCTAGCTATATAGAATTGTAGAAAAGAACCAATTCTGTGTGTCTAAGTAAAGGTTTCTATTGCTGTTATAAAAAAAAAAAAAACATGACTAAAGCAATTTGTGGAGGAAGGAGTTTATTCAGTTTGTGCTTGCACATCACATTTAATAATCAAGGAAGTCAGGACAGGCACTCAAGCAGAACACCTACATGGAGGCAGACATGGAATGGATATAGAAGCCAGGTTCAAAGCAATCACACTAAAATCAGAAACTAGACAAGGCTGCCCCTCTCCTCTTATCTAATCAACATAATTCTCAAGGTTTTAGCTAAAGGAATGAGAACAAAAGGAGATTAAAGGTATACAAATTGGAAAAGAAGAAGTGAAACTATGTCTATTTGCAGGTAACATGATTGTATACATAAGTGAACCACAAAATTCTATCAGGTAACTTCTACAGCTGATAAACACCTTCAGCAATGTAGCAGGACACAAAATTAACTCAAAGAAATCAGTAGTCATCATATACACTAAACATAAAAGGACTGAAAAAAATAAGGGAAACATCACCCTTTATAATAGCTGCAAATATCAATAAATATCTTGGTGTAACTATAACCAAAGAAATATCAGATTAGTTTGACAAAAATTATAAATCTCTGAAGAAAGAAATTGAGGAGGATACAAGAAAACAGAAAGACCTCCCATGTTCCTGGGTAGGTAGGATCAATAGAGTGAAAATGGCAAACCTACCAAAAGCAATCCACAGATTCCCATCATAATCACAATGAATTTTTCCAGACATTGAAAGAACAATACTCAATTTTATTTGAAACAACAGGAAAGCCAGGATTGCTAAAACAATTTTGCTCAACAAAAAAACCTCAGGAGGCATCACCATCCCCAACTTCAAATAATAATATAGAGCCATAGTGATAAAAACAGCTTGTTACTGGCATAAAAACAGACTTGTGGAACCCAATTGAAGACCCAGATATTAATTCATAGACCTATGAACATTTGATTTTTGACAAAGAGGCCAAAAATATTCAAAGGAAAAAAGATAGTATCTTCAACAAATGGTGTTGGCATAACTTTATGTGTAGAAAAATCAAAATAGGTCCAACTTGCATGAAACTTAAATCCAAATGGATCAAAGACCTCAATATAAACCCAGCTACACTGAACTTGATAGGAAAGAAAGTGGGAAATACTCTCCAACGAATTGGCACAGGTGACCACTTCCTAAATATATCATCAGTAGCACAGACACTAGGCACAACAATCAATAAGTGGGACCTCCTAAAACTAAGAAGCTTCTGTAAAGCCAAAGACACAGTCCATAAGACAAAACAACAGCCTGCAGAATGGGAAAAGATTTTTACCAACCCTACAAGTGACAGAGAATTGATCTCTAAAATATATAGAGAACTCAAGAAATTTGAGTCCCAAACCCTTTATAACACAATTAAAAAATGTGGTTTACCACAAAAGCCTAAAATTAGAGTTCAAAAACATAAAAAAATCACAGAAAGCCTACCAACAAAGGAATATACATATTTCTCAGCTCCTCATGGAACTATCTCCAAAATTGATGATATAATTGGTCATAAAGCAAATATCAACAGATACAAAAAATGGAAATAATCCCCTGTAACATATCAGACCACAAGGGCCTAAAGTTAAAATTCAACAACATCACAAATCAAAGAAAGTCTGCCAACTAATGGAAACTAAACATCACTAAGCTGAACCATCTCTGGGTCAAGGAAGAAATTAAGAAAGAATTCAAAGTCTTCCTAGAATTTAATGAAAATGAATCCACAACGTATCCAAACTTGTGGGACACAATGAAAGCAGTCTTAAGAGGAAAATTCATAGCACTAGATGCCTACATGAAAAACCTAGAGAAATCCCACACTAGAGAACTAACAGCACAAATGAAAGCTTTAGAACAATTAGAACCAAACTGACATAGAAGGAGTAGATGGCAGGAAATAATCAAACTAAGAGCTGAAATCAATACAATTGAAACAAAAAGAAAAATACAAAGAATCAATGAATCAAAGAGCTGGTTCATTGAGGAAGTCAATGAAATAAATAAGCCCTAATCCAAACTAATCAAAAAGCAGAGAGAGAGTATTCAAATCAACAAAATCAGAAATGAAAAGGGGGACATAAAAACAGACACCCAGGATTCCAGAGAATTATCAGGTCATACTTTGAAAAATCTGTATCCCACAAAAATGGAAAACCTAGAAGAGATGGACAGCTTTTTGGACAGGTACCATTTACCAAAATTAAATGAAGACCAGATTAATTACCTAAACAGACCTATAACTCCAAAAAAAATTGGAGTTGCAATTAAAATCCTCCCAAATAAAAGCAGCCCAGGTGCAGATGGTTTTAGTGAAGAATTCTACCACACATTTGAAGAATTAGTACTATTACTCCTCAAAATATTTCACACAGTAGAAACTGAAGAAATATTGCCAAATTCCTTCTGAGGCCACAATTTCTCGAATACCAAAGCCACTCAAAGACACAACAAAAAAGGAGAATGACAGACCAATTTCCCTCATGGATATTGATGCGAAAATTCTCAACAAATTCTGGCAAACCGTATACAACAATATATAAAAAATATCATCCACCATGACCAAGAAGGCTTCATCCATAAATGCAGAAATGGTTCATCAGATTCCTTATGATTTTCTGGAATTTCATTTATATCTGTTATTATGTTGGCCTTTCAATCTGAAGTAGATCTTACCTTTTTTGTTTAATTTGGTTTAGAATTTGCCAATAATGTTTAATCCTTAAAAAATAATTATTTATATAAAAAGCAAAAAAAGAAAAACATAATATATTAATCTTTTCTCATAGGTCATTTAGTGCCAAAAGAATATATTTCAGATTCCTTTATATATAATATTGACATAAAAACTTCTAACCCTGTCTGTCTCTATTTCAGTACAGTAGGAATAATCAACTATGGCTATAATCCTGTACCTAATCTGTGATTCTTAGGTTAAAATAAATATTCAGACCTCTGTATGTTAGAAGATATTTGCTAACTCATCCTGCCTATCTGAGATTGCCTTAGGTTCACATGTGCACATTCTCATAATCGCTTCTTCATACATGTCTCAGCTCAAACTTCAGTGTATTTTATCATAGCAGATTTTTCTCTCTTTGCTTTTTATTTATAAAATCCATAAAAACTAATAAAAAAGAAGCCATGGATAAGTGCTGCTAAGGGGGCTTGTTCCTTGTGGCTTTTCTATAGATTCCAGGACCACCTGCCCATGGATGACTTCATCCACAAATGGATAGGCTTTTCGCATCCATCAATAATTTTAAAAATGCTCTACAGGCTTGCCTGCAGCATGATCTGTATCAAGAATTTTCTCACTTGAGGCTCCCTTTTCTCTAATGATGCTACCTTGTATCAAGTTGACATAAAACTAGCCAATACACTGTGGACTTCTAGAGAAAATAAATCAGTGAAAACAGTGGAAGGATTGCTGGCTGTCTGGAATTGTTAAGATGATCATAGAATTTGAGGGTAAAGAAAATATTAGTGATTATATTGTAACTATGGGTGTTTATTAAAGTGTTTACAATAATATGTAGCATCAAAAACTAAGTTTGTGTAAGCTACAGCCCTGAGAAGTTAATGACTTCAATAATACATACAATGCTATGATTAGGTGCTATTTAATATTAAGGGTTAAGCATATATAGAAACAAGGGTTATATAAAAATTGTCAGCTTTCTCTTAATTTTGCTACTAAATTAAAAACATTATAAAGATAAGTTTTAAGAAAATGTGCAAGATATGTTTTCCAGATTTGACATTTTACACACACATCATCAATTTGTGAGTTCTCTCTATACTGCTCTGCAAATGGTTCATGGTATTAAAGATGTATGATAGCCCCAGTCCTTAGACCAGTTAAGAAAGGGAGATGCATAACTGGGGCTTTATCTTTTTTCCCCTGTTAATAGTGAATATTTTTAATGTACTTATTATGTTTCTCAGCTTAGTATTTTTGTTGACTTATGGGTTTTGTTTGAGTTTACTAATTTTGAACTATATTCATCCTCATTATGCATAGGTTAGAATTTATTTTCTAAGTACATATACCATAATAGATCTGAATGAAGTTTCTAGACTGAATGATCACACATTGTCAGTGTAGTGTTTTGAGAAGTAGAAGTTATTAACATGAAGTTTGACACAATGTTTAATTAATAGATACTGTATTCAGCAAATTACTTATCTGTTCCATAATCATATACATGGCTGTGACTCTTATAATTTGTTCAAGATGCCCTTTGAGATTTTGAAATTTATATTGATAACCTATTGAAGTTCATGCTTTAATGTAAATGTTGGTATTCTTATTTCTCCAGCCTGAATGTCATTTGTTTAAATAGCTGTCTTTGTTGAATTGCATCAAAACAAGAGCTAAAATTAAACTAAACCTATTTCAGAATTTTATCTTCTGTCAATTATCCTATTAAAACTTTATCTTAATTAAAATAATGTGAAAAAACTGGTTGGATATGTCTCTACAAGAACTGTAGTTTTATAACTTTTTAAAACAGAATTGCTTTGTATACTCCAAATCATTCTTGTTTCCATATAATATTTTAGAATGGCTTCATGGATTTCTTTGTGAAATTAAATTCAAAAGAACTTTTTGTTACAATTGTTTTGGATTAACTGTAAACATGTTTGTGAGAAATGACACAAAATACAATTTTCCAATTTAGGAACATAGTAAACCATTAATAATCTTCATCTTTAAAGTTTTTCATGAAAATAGTCTATTTAATTATTTGAGTCTGCTATTTCTTTCAAGTATAGATATTTTAGAAATAATTAAATTAATTATTTGCTTTGTTAATTAGCCAATAAATTAATTAAATTAATTCACTTTTGATGTTACATTATAATTTTTTTCTTTTTAGTTTCTGTTATTGCAATCAAGCTTTTGCATTTTCTCTGCACTTAGCTAAACATTCTTTGCCCTCTAATATCTTTTTTAAAAAGTTGGGTGAGACTTTTAAGTAAATTGTGAATTTTATTCATAAACTATTGAAGATATGTAAATTTACAGTAGTCCTTATTAATTACAATCATCAGTCAATATTTACCTGCCTCTGATTCTGATTTGGATATTTCCTCTCATGAGATATATCAATGAGCTGAATCCGAAATACTAATATTTATTTCTGTTATTTTGTCTTCTTTGATTGTTAGGGCATGAGCATATGATCAATGCTAAGTCAATTACTTCCATGCAGGTTTTTAATTTGAAGCATTTTTTCAAGAAATTCAAGAGGGTATGAGAGATGGATAATTAATTTTGCCCACAGGGGCAGTGACAGACAAATTAAGTTTGAAGAGCAAAATGTCTAGAAAAGCAAGCAATATCCCCAGTTCTACCTGCTGGCAGAGTGTCAGTTCTGGCTCTGGGTCACACTGATCTCTCCACATGTGTTCTTTCAGGGGTTATGTTGTCCCTTGCCCTCTTTGCTTAATATATTTCATAAACTTTATTCTCTTTATTTTCTGTGGGTTTTAAATTTGTCTGGTATTTTTACCAAGACCTTGGCTTCATAGTTCCCGCACAAAAATTGAATGAGAGAGAAAAGTTTCCATCATAGGGCTCTCCCAGAAAAAAAAAAATTAATAGGAAAAAAAAACCCCTCAGAACTCTTTTAGTTTTTAAATATATATTTCATTTTGAATTTTGGTTAAATTTATATTTTGAATTAGATTTTTTAATTTAGAGAATGAGTATCATTTACAATTAATTCAGAATACTTAACATCTTTGAATGGATAATTACATCTCCCCCTAATCAAAATAATATTCCCTATAGTTACAATGTATACAAAGAGGTTTCCAAGCTTACCTAAAAATGTGAAATTTTTTAAAGATAAAATTTCTTATACTGCAAAAGTTCTAAACATGCATCAAAATCTGTAAAATAAAATAAAATGTTGTCACCTCCTGAAAGGCAATTGTGAGAGGGTGCTAATATGGCTCAGAATTAGCATACTTCTCTAGCACATAATGGGCCTACCATTTGATTTCTAGAACATTAAGAGATAAAATAAACAAATAAAACATTTTAAGCTGAAGGTTATCAGGTGAAATACAAAAAATTGTGATGGACATTCAATCACATCCTAATATTTATAAAAATTCTAGTAATTATAATGCTTCATTTTATTTTTTAACTCTCTTGCCTTTACTTCAGTCTGCTATTAATTTGAAAGCTTTATGTATTTTTATTATTGGTAGATAATTGTTTAAATATTATGGTGGATAATATAAGGTTAAGTATTTCATAATGATAATTCCATTCAAATGTATATTTTTTTGATCATACTCATTCCATGTCTTTCTCCTTAACACTTATATACTCTTCTAGTCCCATTTATTTTTTGAAACAGTATCCTTTATATTTTCAAGTGTATGCGTGTTTTGGGTGTGTATGTTTATTAACCTTGACTAGATGTAAAGTGACTATGGAGCCATAGCTCTAGGTGTCTCCATATCATATCAGAAAAGCTTAACTAAACAAGAAAGACAAGAAAGACACACCCTGAATGTGAGTGGCACTATTGCCATGGTTTAGGTTCCATTGTGAATCTAAAAGAAGATGTAACATTAGAATCCACATTCATTTCTCTCTCTCTCTCTCTCTCTCTCTCTCTCTCTCTCTCTCTCTCTTTCTCTCCATATACATATATATGTATATGTATATATGTTTACAACTATTGATTTAATATGCCTACTATACAGAGTAGGTTTACATTTCCCTATTTGGAGGAACCTCCACATTAATATCTATAGTGGCTACACTAGTTTATATTTCTGTCATGGTGGTATATTGTTTTTTTATTTTTTAACACTTGCAGTTCTTGTTGATTATTTTGTCAATGAGTGTCACTCTAATCGAGAGATTGATAAGCCCTCAATGAATTTTTGATTTTCATTATCCTGGTGGTTAATGATGCTGAACATTGTTTAGTATTCTTTATAGATTTTTAGATATCAATCTTCTTTCTGATTATAGCACAATGATTTTTCTCTTATTCTTTACATTTCCTTTACAGTTTGTTAATATTTCTTCACTCTGAAAATCTTTCAATACCATACAATATTGTTCGCCAATTCTTGCTATTTTTCTGAAAGTTTACATTATATTCTTGCTTGATACATACATATTGAGGTATTTGAACTGTTGTTGACTAACACTTTAGAAGTTACAGTTCTTACTTTATTGGGTTTTTAATCCATTTTAAATTGACATAGGGTAAGATAGAAGGATCTAACTTTCTTCATTTGCACATTGTCATGGTTTGCCCAGCACTCCTAATTGAATAAAGAAACTATATTTTTTTTCAGTTTATATGTTTAGTTTATTTGTCAAAGGTTAGGTGACTAGAGCTGTGTTGATTTATTATTGAAATGTTGGTGACTGCATTTATTATTTCTAAGAGTTTTCTGGAAACTTAAAGTCTATTAGGTATCTAAACATTTCATCTACAAACAAAGATAAAGTTGCTTCTTTTCCTATTTTTCATATGCCTTGTTGCCTGCTTAATACTTTTATGTGCTGTAATAAGTAAGCATACAAAGAGTCAATATCCATTTCATTATTTATTGTAAAATAATTTATTTAAATTTTCACATTTGTATAATATTGTTATAACTTTTTCACATGCATGTTTTATTATATTGGGGTATGTTTTCCCTATATCTACTTTCTTCAGGCATATTATCATGAAAGTTTATTAAGCTTTGTAAAAGGTCTTCCTGAATTTGTTTAGATGATCACATTATTATTTTTGAATCTACATGCTATATTATAATTTATAAATGTTTATCATTCTTTTATCTCTGAAATAAAAACACCTTTCATTTTGTTTTTAATTTTTTTGTCTAAGTCTCAGCTCTATGTGCATCTTCTTCCTGGGTAATTTTCTCAAGTACTTATGATGTCTATGTAGAGAAGAAGCAGATAGCAGTAAGCAAAACAAAATGACCGTTCAAAATGTGTCGAAATGTGTCAAATAAAGTCCCAGAATATCTCATTTTCTTTCTTTCTTTCTTTCTTTCTTTCTTTCTTTCTTTCTTTCTTTCTTTTTTTAACGATGGTGACATTTATTGCCTCCCTGTGCAAAGCATTTTATTTTTAGATGGTGTTATGGTGCTTAGCATTCTTTCTTTCTTTTCTTTGAGAGAGTGCAGGGATTACAAGTGTGTGTCACTGTGCCTGGTTAATTTTAAAATATTTGGACTGAAATAGGCTCTGTTCTTATATGCTTCAGCCTTCCTTTCTGGGGGCAAACAGAACAAGCATCATGCTCTTACTACCTTTGTTGATTATGTTCCTTTTACTTCTTCTCTAGTCTACACTTCTCCCAATGCTCAACTATAACTGACCAACCTCTGGTCACTCTTCTCTGTGTACTCTCCAGTCTGTCCCTGAATTTCCTAGACTTATGTCATGAAGTCTGTAACTGAACATACTGGTGTATTCTAAGTGAGATTCACATAAGCTGCAATGACATCTTCTCCTTAGCTCTTTTCTGTACACATAGATCCTATGGAGTCTGTATATCATGTCCTCAGCTACAATCAGATGAGACTCACATGCCTCAAAAGTTTGGCACTTAGGCCAAGAAGCAATGAGAATACCCACATTCTGACCAGACCATTCTGTTCTTGTACTCTGGGATTCCACACAGACACACCCACAGTGTTCTCCGTATTCTCAGATTAGGAGCATGACAGTAGACTGTATACCATCAAGTCATCTCTAGGGCTTGTCCTTAGCTGAAGAAAGTTGCTTAGACTAACAGTGGCCTGCTTCTCAGGGAAGCTCACGTGCAATGAGAAGCCAATGTGGGAGGCATAGGTCTAATTGTCTGGCCCCATTAGAAACAATTCTAAAGGTACACTTAGCTCTAAGATCTCCCTATCTCTCTACCTCCCAGGCCCCCACATGCACACTGGGGTACCAGTTATGGCTTCTTCTTTCTCAGTGCCTAATCTGTGCCTCTTGGCCTTACAGAGCATGTTCTTGGTTGGATTCTTCACAGTAACTGCCCCTATGCAAGTCTGTCCCTAAAGCTTGGATCACTACCTTCAGTCATCCTCTCATCCATCCTCATACCCTGTTTTGGATAACATAAAGAAGCAGCTTTCTGCCTCTTTCTTCTATGAGTACTCATCTACTTCAAACCCAGTGGCTTTTATTCTCTGCAAACACCTGTTCATGCAGGTGAGACTCCAGGGGAGACATGTCTGTTCTGTTTATATCAAAAGAACTCTTTCATGTTTCTCTCCTGGCCAAACAAGGTCTTGATAGCATGTACAGTCTATGCCAAGACGAGAAAATGCCAGCGATGATCTCCACTCCCCTGTGCCAGCTCAGCATGTGTCTCCACCCTTTCTTTGCTCTTTCCCAATGCTCTTGCCCATTTCTCCCAACATGGCTACAACCTGAGCCCCATGACCCACCCACTGCCCTGCTCTGTGCCTCTCCCCACACCCATCCTAATGTGCCATGAGTCCAGTCTCAAGGTCACTGGAGTGTTGTGTTCCTTCTCTCTGTTCCCTGCCCTTGGCAGTCACTGTGCCCTTAAAGAGAAGTCAGAGGATTGTGAGCTAAATGAGTGGACTGGAAGGCCTAAACAACAGGATTGTGCTTCCATTACCCGCTTTGTGGCTTATTGCCCTAAAGGTGCCTTGTGGACTTAGATACTAGCCCAAAGCCAAAGCAACAGGTGCACTACACTAGGGTTTTCATTTGAACCACCAACCAGCTTCCAAATCATGATATAAAGACTTTATTAGCTGTGAATGCTCAGCCTAGCTTAGGCTCCTATCTGGCTAGCTTGTTTAACTTCAATTAACCTGTTCTTCTATGTCTACCATTTGCTTCATGGCCTTTACTTTTTTTCTTTATTTATATCTTGCTTTCCTGCTTCCTCTTGTGTCTCTGTGGTGGCTGCCTGCCTGGACAAGAGTTTCTTCCTTTCTTTCTTTCCTTTTCTTTTGAGCCTAGATTCCTCCTATTTCTTCTCACTGCTGCCGTTCCTGCCTATCCTTCTCCTGCCTAGCTATTGGCTTTTATTAGACCAATCAGGTACCTTAGGCAGGCAAGGTGAAACAAATGCAACACATCTTTACATAATTAAACACACATCCTTACATCATTAAACAAATACAGCATAAACAAATGTAACACACCTTTACATAGTTAAAGTAATATTCCACAGCATAAACAAATGTAACACATCTGTGCATAGTCAAATAATATTTCACAACAGTGTGCAGTCTTTGACCCCTCAGCCACACCTGCCTGCAGTACCCAGTGTGGAAAACCTTCCACCTGGACATGTGTTAAGATACTATTCTGTTGTTTGGCTCCACTAACTTTTCTAGATCCCTACAAATGGAGATGCTTACTTTCAAGTCATAATCCCTAGTCCTGGCTATCTTATTAACCTCTCTCTGTCCAGGTTGTTTTCTTTTTTTCCCCTGTCATTAATGTTACAAAGCAAAGTTTCAAGGATGTTAAGATAAATGAAGAACACAAAGATTCTTAAATCTAAATTAGCAATTAAGGATTTAAAAGAGTTAATAGATAAAGAGGGGCAACCAAGAGTAGTAATAGAGAAAAGAAAACTATATAGTTAAATAGATGTGGGAACAAAATCCAGATCAAAAATCATAAATTTTAAATAAGAAATGAGAAAGATTTGTACTAACTTAGAGGATAGATATATATGAATAGCCTTGTTAACATAATGAAAAAAATTGTCCATGAAGTTGAAAGAGAACAAGAAAGGGCATATAGAAGGCTATATAAATTATAACCTACATACAGTAGAGGGTATTTCATCCTTGCTGAGAGCTTAGAGGAATATGGTCTCTATCCTTTAACATTTAAAAATGACTTTTGAGGGAAAATTGATTACCTTGATCTGGTATTCATCTATGTTAACCAAGAGTGCACTATCCACAATGGTTATTTTCTTAAGTATTGAGTTTAATAACTTTGGACAGCAGAGCCCCTCATGCTGTCTTAGTCCAGTGCTTCTAGTGATGTCCTTTCCCATGAAGGCCCCCAGTCTCATTTCTCACTCTTCACCCTGAAGTACCATTGCTCAGGACCTGAGGGAGTACAGCCCTAACCCTGCACACCCAGCTCCACTCCTTGGTACCTTTGCATGTGGCTTTTCAGCCTAAGTTCAGTCTGTTTTTCTTTCTTTCTTTCATCTCTTCCTTCATTTCTTTCCTTTGATTTTTCTGTTTGCTCATGTCTTTGGTTAGTGTACTCACATCCTGAATTCCAAGCTAGATGAGCTCCTATCCTGTTGTCATGATGGTTCACTGGATAGCGCTTGCTATAACAGTGGTAATTCAGAGAGGGAGCTTTGGGTTTTGGAGACATAATATTGTTGAAAGTCTACTCTCTAGCAAAATGATTGTCTCTGTGTCTTCTCCCTCCTTTTCTGTAGCTCTAGCAATAGAACAGAGAGACAGGTGCTGTCTCTCTACAACTTGCAGAAATTTAAACTCCTGGTTTAAATTTTTTAGGCACTTTCTTTTATTTTTTATTATGAATAATTCATGCTTTTTATCCATGTATAACCTTTTTTAACAGAAGCTTCTTTTTCTGTTTATAGTACCACAGTGAGAGAAGGATCCGTTTCTTCCCTGTAATTGGGTTCAAGACCCAAAAGTGGGTTCAGTTATTAATTACCCTTACAGTCATTACATGTGACCTTTCTGGGTCTTTATGGAAGTTTTGGATTCTTCATTGTGTTTTAATGGTGCCCTCATTTGCCATTTCAAAATTTTACCTCTCTCTGTATTCATAGATCTGCTTTTGTTTTTGTTTGTTTGTTTGTTTGTTTATCAAATTTCATGGAGAATTTTGCTAGGGTATCTCTGTCTCAACTTTGTCTTATGGGAGCCTCCTGGAACTGTCTTTAAGGCTGATCCTTCAGCTTTTCCTAGAGCCCATGGCTCCAAATAATCAATTCTAAACTTGTGGTGCTTCTGAGTCATTCTCTATAAACAGTTCTGATTAATATTTAATCTGTTTTATGTTCTTTTAACAAAAAGCCCCATTTCTTTCAGTGTGACTTGAGATTTGCTGTGTAGCTCAGATTCATCCTACCATTTATAGAGATTGTAAAAATATTCAACACCCTTAGAACTAAAGCTTAATTTTTTATTATGTCTTATGTAAAGTTGATATACCTGTTCTCCATTATGCCTCCTATATGCTTTAAAATATTCTTTTATCATATAGTTGTGAACTACATATGCAAATGATATTGAACAAAGATCTCAGTACTATTTAACAGATCTCACAATTCTATTTACACACTATTTTTGTTCATTGTACCACAACTAGTTTTATTAAATATTCTCTTTTATATAAGTATAGCTTTTTCTCTCTAGAATATTTCTCAAGCATGAAGTATAATTTGTATCCAGATTTCTGAAGTGCCTAGAAATGAGATCAGGGCTAAGAGGAAGTATTTAGTAGTTCAAATATATCCACTAGATTTGCCACAGCATGACTCAGTTTAAACCCCAAATACAACGTTTTTATTGCTTTTAAGTTATGTTAGGGAAATTAAACATTTAATCCTGAGGATTGACCAGATGGGTTCTATGGGAAAAAATCTCTGACTCGAAGCCTGATGACTTCAGTTACATGTAAGAGTTTCATCTGATGGAAAATAAAAAGACTACTCTGTCCTCTCCACTCATGCAACGGTGTATGCACATACAAAATTTCCACGCAGAGACACACTAGAATGAATAATGTAATAGATATAATTAAAATTTGACCCTAGGCTAGGCAGTGGTGTCACATGCCTGTAATCCCAGTACTCAAAAGGCAGAGATAGGCTGATCTCTATGACTTTGAGGCAGTCTGGTTTACAGGGCTAGTTCCAGGACAGCCAGGGCTGTTATACAGACATACCTTGTCTCAAACAACAACAACATAAAAGGAACCTAAATGTTACTCCTTTAACCAACAAGTATGAACACTGTGGGTAGTATGCCCCTGGGATACTTTGGATTGTAACTGCAGAATTAGATCATGTAAAGTATGTGCAATTTTTTGCTAAACTAAATTTATATCAAAATCTCCTGTGTGTCTGATGACTGTTCTTTAATTTGTCAGCCTCATCCTTCCAAATCTCTTCCTCCTTGAATGAAAGATTAATCAGTCAAACTGTAAATGACAACAAGAATGTCATATTATTAGAATTTGGAATAATGATATAAGTTATGTTACTTTCAGACTTGTGTTGCTTCTCATATAAAAAAATAAAATCTATTCCTATTATTTTAATTTTTGACTTGTTTCTTAAAAATGAGAATATTTATTATAAAAACTCTGGAGTCATACACAATAGAAAACATTCAACAGCTCAAATCCCTGTTTTTTTGTTGTTTACAGAACACTCTCACAGCTAAGGCTCAGGTAACACTGTGAAAGAGGGTGCAGCAAGATTTTGAAAGCCAGAGATCAGAGAGTTTGCTGTGGGATTGTGTCTTTTACTAATGCCAGATGCTACACACAAAAAGTTTTACCAATCTGACTATCCAAATATGACCTAAGCAAAGAAAATCCTAAACATGCTAAAGTGAACAGCAGAAAAAATATGAAGCATTAACTTTTCATAGAGAACGACAATAAACTAAGGAATGTTGAGAACAGAATTCTTCTTCCACAGAGACGAGCACAGCATTTGAGCATCCAGCACCAAATGGTTTGCCCTGACATATACAGAGTAAGCAGGTTGTATTTACATAGTGAGAAGGTATACATATGTATATATGTATATGCATATGATAACAATCAATAAAAATGGTTACAAATAGAAAAGGAGCAACAGAGAGTATTTGGGAGGGATTGGAGGAAGGAAAGGAGAGGGTGAAATGATGTAATTATGTTCTAGTTACCAAAACACAAAATTTTAAATGTCAAAAAGAGAGCAGTTTTGCAAATAATAACAGAAAGCAATGGTTTCAACTTTGCTTATTTAATTAAAATTGCTAATTTTATTTCAACCCCCATTATAAACTTTAATTTACTTCAGCATAGTCTTATAGACCATGCAGTAGTTTTCATTACATTTAAAGACATTAAGAGCAAAATAATACTATAAAATTTATGATGGCAGAGCAGAAATAATGTCTACATTTATAATTATAAACTTGATTTTGCTTTGGTGCTCTAAAAGCACACCAAAAGCACTTATGTACAAAAACAGTTTGTTTGTTATTATTCTGGGATGTTGAAATATGTCACTGTCTAATTATTTTCTAGATAATTGGTATGTTATTTTGGGATATAGTAGAAAAAGTCTTTGTGATGTATAAATTTAGATGGGAATGTAATTTATCTAGTTTATTCTTTTGTTTTTGAGAAAAAGGTGACTTTCTGGGGTATAAAGTGAACACCATGTTAAACTACAACATTATAAACAAAAATGGCTAGTAAAACTCACAGTCAGGAAGGTGCATGTGTACAAAGGCAGGGACATCGGAGGATATGCTGAGTCCTCCAATTTCTGGTTCTTTGGTAATCAAATGGTCCTTAAATATACAGTGTCATTTCCACTGTGCTATGCAGTAAGATTCAAAATTAAGCACAGGAATTCTGTGGTATTGTCTCTGCAGATACAAAAGGTATAATCAAGTTAAGAGTTGGTTTAAGACAAACATATCCACACTGTCTTGTGAAAAACAAAACAAAAAAATGTTTGGGATGCCAGGGGCCTGTGGAATGATTACAAACTCTCAACTGTAAAATTTAAATAAGACTTAATATCAACTTTTCCATACAATATTAACAACATAAAGGTAAAGGATTCTAGAATTTCAGTCATAGACATATTTTAAATCTAGTATTGTATTCTGCATTATATTTATGCAAGACATTTAAAACAAGAGATCTCTAGGTTTTATTTGTTTTTCTCAGTCAAAACTATGTATATACATTGTATATATATATGGGGTTTTTTTGAGGTCATGTAATTTGATGCCTGTTAGCATTTTTTTTGTCTTTGTAACTTCTTTTGCTATTCAGGATAGTTTACATCCACATCAGTTCCATGACAGATTGTTTTCTAATTTGTCAAATAATATCATTTGTAATGGAAATTTTATCAAATGTGTAAAGTTGCTGTGTAAACTATGTGTATTTTAACAATGTTAATTCTTTCAATCAACTTTTGCTTTATGAATAGTAGATATGAAATTTAAAACAATAGTTAAATTAAAATTGTCTTAAATTTTTGTATAAGTTTATTCAATGCAGAAAGGAGAAATATAAAATACTTCAAGCTTAGTTACTTATTCATAGGGTGACCTGGCTTCATATACTTTGTATGTCCTAAAAGAAATAACCACCACATTCATTGTTTCCATTTATAAAACAAGGTTAATAATGCTACTCACGTGTTAGGCATGAAAATTGTTCTTGTCTTATTCTGAGGTGTTCCTTGAAATTTTATGTGTAAATCAAGGAGGGTCCTAACCCTGAGTGAATATGGAAGGTTGATTATATCAATGTTATCCTCCAACAAATAGAAGGGAACTGATAGGCATGTGCATAAGAGATGACATCAGCTGGTAATTTAGGAAATATAGAATTTTGCATGCAGAATGGAGATGATGAGACTATTAAATGCTCATGTGTCATACATTACAATATCACTCGATACTTTGCAAAAAGGTCAGATGCTACTTTTGAAGTGTCCTTTATTTATTTGTAAACATGAAGTTTTCTATCATTTGACAATAATTGCATGAATTCACATTTCACAGTGATATTAAACCTAAGACTGGGGCCCAAATAGATTTAAAGAGCAAACTCAAGGTTATTGCAATTTGGCAGAAAAGCTAGTAGAAAAGCACAGAAAATTCTAGAGTGTAATATTAGAGCACCTTGGAGGAAAATTGCCAGACAGAATCCAACCCACAAGTTTTCACTTAACCTTGAACAGCCAGTGCAGTGGTAAAACTGCTCCTATTCTCTCCCAGCTGAAAGCAGGATACAGACAATTTGCAAACCAAAAGTGGTCAGAGAGAGTTCAACAGTCACACTCACTGGAGCGAAAGTGACTTCCTCAAGTGGCACTAAGGCACATTTATGCTGAGTTAACAATGTGGAAATAGTTGTACTTGACATAGAAATGAAGAAGATTCACATCTTTGTGCTCAGGACACAGGTAATGACAAAAGCCCACCTTAGCCTTCAGAGGAAGTCTTTTAGAGTGCTGGCTGTGCCGCATCTGGAGCACAGCCTATGCATTAAGAGAGGGTATGTTGTTAGAGATGATAGTAGAAACAAAACTAATGCCCAGAGTTTAGTCACATGTAGACGCTCATTAGAACACTGTCCTCATACAAGACTTACACTATCTCTTGCACCTTAGAAACTTTTTTCTTTATTATGATAAACACTTTTTTTCAGAAGTAGCTACCATATTGTTTTCAGTTATTACAGCTTGATTTTTTTTCTCTCATTTTTTTTTTTTTTGGTAAAAAGTTGAACTTTTACTACAGCTTGAGAAATACACAATGACAAAACAAAACAATTCTAGACTCTAGAAAACAATACAAGTGATTAGTAGACAGTAGACAGAGCAATAAAGCCTGCTGACCCCTCCCTCCATCTAAGGCTAGGAATCATCATTTTCTTTTCTTTTTTTTTTCCTTCTTTATTTTGTATTTATCAAAAAAAAACAGTAAAAAGAATTTAAAATGCGGAAGAGTTAACAATAACTATACAGAGGATAAGAATCATAAGCATGGCTTATCAAGGGTGGAAATGCAAATAAGATTGCTACACATATATTTTCTTTGTGTTCAGCTTTCCCTCTGAATTTTTTTTCCATCCCTGTACATCCTTATACAAGGTCTCTTCCCCCTCCCACCACATCTGGTCATTTTTCTTCTCTGCAACTCCCCATTCCCTCCCTGGGCAGGGAGCAGACAGTCCTATGGTCTCACTCACCCAATAATGCTTGGATCAGTCTTCACTCCTGGCCAAATCCAGCTTTGTCCCCCCTCCCTCAAGGGTGAGTCAGGTGTTCCTATAGTTGGACTGGGGTTTGAAGGTTCAGTCCAGGGTGTTTCTGATCCCAAGCTGTTCAGTGGTTGTGGTTTGCCGCTTGGGCATGTTTGGCTTTTTTTCTTGTTTGTTTGTTTAGAGACCACTAGTGAGTGAGTACAACCCCTGCTTATCTCTCTGAGTTTGTGATACTTCGCTCAGGAGGATATTCTCCAAATCCATCCATTTGCCTGTGAATTTTAGGATATCATTTTTTCTTACTGCTGAGTAGTATTCCATTGTGTAGATGTGCCACAGTTTGTTAATCCATTCTTCAGTTGAGGGACATCTAAGTTGTTTCCAAGTTCTTGCTATTACAAATAATGCTGCTGTGAACATAGTTGAGCTAATACCTTTGGAGTGTGAATGGGCATCTTTAGGGTATACACCCAGAAGTGGTATTGCTGGGTCCTTGGGGAGATTGATTCTCAATTTTCTGAGAAACCTCCATATTGTATTCCAAAGTGGCTGAACAAGCTTACAATCCCACCAACAATGGAGGAGTGTTCCCCTTGCTCAGCATCCTCTCCAGCATAGGCTGTCATCTGTGCCTTTTATCTTAGCCAATCTAA